>JBAMHV010000018.1:14159758-14171988 GCA_037177535.1 Pseudomugil gertrudae
TAGAGATATATATAGATAGATAGATAGATATTTTTTCAAGAATAATTAAAAACAAAGGCATATATGCTTTTAATCTGCTCAGAAGAAATTTGAGATGGTCTTAAAAAATACACTGACAAAACTGCTCAGATAGACCTTCAGTTCAAAGATTCCTTGAATTAAATGAAGAGAAAGTAAACAGAAAGAGGAATATAAGACCAGCTTCAAATTTGGATAAAAGCCTAAACTAGCCAAAAAAACAACTAGTCTTTTTGTCCAATTTATCCTGTAGCTACCATTCATCATTATACCCTCCATTTCCTCTATTCTTTATTTTCCTGGTCCTCCAAACCACTCACACCTACTTGTAAAACTGAGTCACCAAACTCGCTATATTATGCCACCCTAAATCCTTCAACCCTTGCAAGACTCCAACTCCTTTTCCCCCTAACCCTTCTGCAGCATTTCTACCAAGATCTTGCATTTTTCTGTTCTCTTTTTGTCTGTGTGATCTATTTGTCACCCACATTTTTGTCTTTTTTTTACAAAATAAAAGGAAAATAAGACAAAAAAGAAATATAACATATCCCACTCTTAGTAGCCATTTTACCATTTTATTCTTTCATTATTTCCTATTAGAAGGCAACTGTTTTGATACTTTTCAGAGTAGATAGGTATCTATTTTTTAGATGTGTCAAAGTAATCATCTGCAACCTGTAAAACTTTTGCCTTTTTAGCATGAATGTGCTCAATATTTCCTGCATCCAAAGATGTGAAGAATAGAAGCATGTTGTTCTTATAACACAAGAGGCAAGTCTGTTGCACAAAATAGCTCCTTAAAGCTATGTCTTACTTTCTAATGTGATCATTAAAAGATGAACAATGTACAGCTTTAAACTTTTAACTAAAGTTAGGAAGCCAGCATAACTCATATAAGTTACAAGGTATCATTGTAATAATCAAACAATATCTTAAATTTTGCATTTTCATGTTTGCATTCAGGCCCTGCGATGGACTGGTGACCTTTCCAGGGTGTACTCCGCCTCTCTGGGCTGGGATTGGCTCCAGGCCACCCCACGCGACCCCGTTCAGGGAAAAGCGGAAGAAAATGGATGGATGAATGGATTAAAAAAAAAAAAATCAGATTTTGTCCTTATTTTTGCTTTGTTTCCATCTTTAAATTGACCAGAATTTTTTTTGACAATAGGACTCTGTGAGCCTCAATGAACAGTCTCAAAGGCGACCATCATGGGACAAGCACATAAGATGCAAAAACAGTGTGTGTGACATAAAAATTCTTTAATGCAGACTTTTTATTCTGACACATAGCCGACCAACCTAAATGACTAAAACTTAGGGAGATTAAAATGGACTAAACCATTCCCACAGGTACCTAAAGACACCCATATACAAGAAAATCATTAAAATATTTACAATAAAATAGACTATATACATACTTACACTAACCCAAATTACTTAACTAATCATACAAAATAAACTAAACCCAACTATCAAAAATTATCCCCCATCTGCTGCCACACATGCACATGCAAACATCAATTAACCAATTAACTTCTGTTGCCTCATTATTCACTTTTTAGGATGAAGATATATCAATTAACATTTACAGGCATGAATACAATTACCCATATTACGGTCAGAACAGGTTGTTGTGACAGAACCTAAAAAAGATTCCCAGACCTATATTTTATGCTTGAATCCCCTTTTCATCTCCTTCCTCAGCTCCTTGCTTTTATCCTTTTACACTCGCCATTACCCTTCCTCTTAACCTATGATGTTTCGATTTCAGTCTCTTACATGATCTATAGGATTTCTGCCCTCCAATGCTTTTTTGCCCATCTTTAAACTTAATTTACCATGTTTTGATTTTCTGTTTTCTTTTCAGTTAATTAATTTTGTTCAGAGCACAGCTCTGTTCAAAGCATAAATTGTGGTTAGTTTTTTCCAGCCCATTAGGATATCAAAATATCCAACCAGGAATAGACCTTTTCCTTTCATTTGTGATCCAGACCTAACAACTTTGACACCTGAACCTGCTTGTGTTGCCAGAACCCCAACCAGCCAGGTCAGGGTGTGAGCAGTGTGTTATGATAAAATGTCCTGAGGCAGTGCATTTGAATGCAGAAGCCAATGTTTATCATATCTGTGCTAATGACCCACTGACTCGAAAGACTATAGCATTTATATGTGGGCAAGTATCATACCAAGCCTGAGGGCCTTCAAAATAATCCACTAAATTTGATGACTATCTTACGCAAGTTAACTGGATTAGATGCTGAGCCAGCTAGCCTTCTTTTCTATTAAGCAGCAGACATACTGTTACTGTGGTCTGTCTCTCACCATAAGCTACACTGTCAGAAGAAAAGATGGTACAGTTGGCGTACAATTCTGTCCCTCAGGGTACGATCTGGACTTACCCACTACGGCTCACAGCGGGACCTCTGTAATTATTTGTGCCAGTTCAAGTGCCTGAAAGGGACATTTATGCTCTTAAGTAGTAAATGTTATTAATTTTAGGGTTCAGCATCAGAGAAAAGTTTAGGAAAAACAAAATAAAGATAAAGATTTAAATAGGATTTACTCCTAGATTAATTCCTTGAGATTCCTTTATACATTCAGAACTCATTAAACGTTTATGTGGTTGTAGAGGTTTAAGGACAGAATTATGTTTATTTACATTTTTTCAAATTGGGTTTACCATGTGCTTAACATTTTTTACTGTTCACTGTTTCAAATGACCATTTTATTATGTGAAAGTGTACACTATGGTGAAAATTACAATAGGGACAACATAGTAAATACATTTAATAAGTTTTTTGTGAGCATAGGCCCCGAGTTGGCGGCTGAAATACCAGATCATGGATTAGATGCTGATAATATAACAACTAAAAATAAACCATTTTTGTTTTTTCTCTCTGCAACAGAAAATTGCCAAAGTAATACCATTATTTAAAAATGGACAACAGACATAGTTTTACTAATTACAGACCAATTTTTTTTTGGCCTCAATTCCCAAAAATTCTAGAGAAGCTTTTTAATTCTCAGCTTGAAAGGTTTCTCGAGAAACATCAAATCCTACATGAAGGCCAATATGGTTTTTGAACACAAAGAACAACATCCTGAGCAATAATTGAGGCAATCGAGGAAATTACTACATCTCTTGATAAGAAAAAGTATGCTGTGGGTATATTTCTTGATCTAAAAAAAGCTTTTGATACAATGGGCCCTGTGCATAGTTCCACTACTTCCTGAATTTAAGGCAGCACATTTGTTTCCTGTCTTTCATTACTGGTCACACTAATTAATGTGGGGTTGAAACTTTAGAACAGTCTGGGTCAGAACCATAAACAATGCAAAAACATCCATAAATTTAAATAATTGTATAAACATCTAATCTGGTCACAGTACATGGAAAGCTGGCTTTAAATATGCATTATATCGTCCGTGTTGGTTTCTTTACCATTGCTGGTATTTTGTTACCACTGTTATCATGTTGTCCCTTACCTTGTGAGGAATTGTTTATTACTACAATTGCTGGTATGTTGTTGACATTCCAGACATTGTATTGTCAATTTTGTGGTGGTTGCCATGGTAATGCCAACAGACCACAGTACTTGTGTTGCTTTGTGCAAAATGTGTATTTTTGTTCTTTGTAATTTGAGGCCCAACGTGCTGCGAGGGATTATGTTTGTGGCAGTGACGTTGATGTAAAGGTTGTATGTGATAATGGGGTGGGCGTTAATAAGTTTTCTTCTTCCCACTCCCTTTCAGGCAGACCTATTTTTTGTTGTCTTTATAATATGTTTTGTTTGAAGGAGGACCAACTTGTACGTCTCCTTTTGCTTGTAAACAGCCTGAAATGAACAATAAACTAAACTAACAAAACTAAACTAAACTCAATTAATTTCAATAAAAAAACAAATAGCAACTGTCCATCTTTAGCCTTAAATTGGAGTAGCCTATAGAGATTCAAACCCAAATCAAACTTCTTTCAATTATGATCATGTCTGAGAAATATCACTTACACCAAAGATGGGCAACTCCAGTCCCCAAATGCCGCAGCCCTGCAAGGAATTTTCCTGCTGCAACACACCTGCCTCAAATTATTGGCTAATTAGCAAACTTGTGCAGAGTTTAAAATTAAGCTCTGCACAACTCTGCTAATTAAGTCTGATCCGTGCCAGGTGTGTTGCAGCATGGAAATTCCTAACACTGGCAGGACTCCTGCCTTCGAGGACTGGAGTTGCTCATACCTATAGTCTACACCAGTGTTTTTCAAACCTGGTCCTTAAGTACCCCTTCCCTGCATGTCTTACAAGCAACCCTACTTTAACACACCTCATTTAAATTTAATGAACTTTTTCATCAAGTTCTTTGCAGCCTGTTAATGAGCATTTATTTCATCCAAGTAGGGTTGCCTCTTAGACATGCAGGGCAGGGGTACTTGAGGACCAGGGTTTAGAAACACTGGTCTAAACTACTTTGGTAAAATTATTTATTTACAAGCTATTATTTTAGCTATTGTTACTGTAAATTTGTTAAAACAATTAAATCTATAAACAATACTGCACAATTTTTAACCAAAGTAGTACGTTTGCTGTGAACACAAAATTAAAATCCTTTTGTCTTTTTCAATAGATATCAGAAAATAATTACTACAGACTAAAACAGTTAACCGTTAAGGGCTGAAGCCACATTGCATATACTAATTCATGTATGCAATCGAAAATTTTGCACTTGGGCCTAAACCTTGGTTTGTAGGGGATTTACTAAGAGTGATAAAGAAAATGGTGCTATGTGCAAACATGTTGCAGAAACCCAAATGAGGGTTTAACATGTTTTGTAGCATGGCAAGTTTGAAAAGACACCACAAAAGTAAATCCAAACGTATGACTTCATCAATCAACACAAAATGACTAACAGCAAAGAATTCTTACTGCCATAAAAATAAATGTTACATGTGTGGGAAAGTTGAACTTGTCAGTACAGCGATAGGAACAGTGAAAGAAGTAAAAAGATAATAAGATAATAAGTCAATAGAAGAAGAGCAAAGGGGAAAAAACAAAGTTTGCAAATAAAAACAGTTGTAGGTGGTAGGGGATATGTACTGCCACTTTAAAAAAGAAAAATCAATTAGGACAAAATCTTTCATTTCTAATTACTTAATTTATTTTTATGAAGAATTTCATAATATGACCCACCTACACACCTGTTTCCTAACTTGTTATCTCCAAAAAAACTTTTTTTTTCAAAATAATAGTAGCATGAACTGACAGTATATTTTGCAACAACATTGGTAATTATGATTTTGACATCACAGATGCACTACAGATTCAGCAAATACATGTGTATGTGATTTCTGTACATATCCTCAGTGTCTGTGTGCACCAGCTGCACATGGATGCAATCAGTTGCTCTCATTACTTTAGAAAACACAGCCTCATTTGGCCTCATTTAATCACAGAATCATCACACATAGCATTTCGGACTTCGAACAGCTTATCTTAAAAATGGGATTGAGAGACATGTCATTGCAGTTTGTGATTGCAGGTTTTAAGTGACTCATCCTTGTAAATCCCAATCTTTACTGAATTCTACTAACACCTTCACAATGAAATACTGGATAAATACTTCGTGATGATGATTATTCATCCAAAAAATATCAACCTCGGGGTGAAAAATCTGTTGTCTGTTTCTCCTCGCTTTGTTTTGACATCTTTCTTTTTACAAGCACAGCCATGTAAACACATACAGACTTCACCTCCTTTTAAAACGTGTTGAATATAGCTACAGATTATATGAGAAAAAAACGCTTCCTGGTTTGATTGATCACTATGCAGGTGCTAAATTAAAATATGCACATTTTCTCATCACAACACACACAAATTTTGTGTGAACACCCCATTTTGCATAATCATTGCCACAAAATGGATGCAGACTTTATATTTAGAATCTTTGAAAAATGCAGTCTTCAGTGTGCACTGTGGGTAAATCCATTTGTCAATATTTTTATGTCTTCTTTTGTGCGTGCAATGAGTTGCGCACATGCAAACTTTTAGCGTTTCTGGCCCTTAGGTGTAACTTAAAAAAGTGAGATGTATTACTCATTTACAAACTATACAACATTATTTCATTTTTTTATTTTGAGACATACAAGTTGCAAAACAAAAATTAGCCAAATGATAATACTGTAATCAAAATGACTCATTTCCACCAGCCCTGATGTTCTAATTCAAAATACACAAGACATACAACACAAAATGAAAAACATTTTTAAAAAAAAAACTATTTTGATTTTGATGGAGAATTTTATCAGGAAAGCCCCTCCGAGATGAAATGTGTCTTTTCAAGACCTTTGACCAACTGATTTATGGTAAATACAGTAACTATCAGGTCATGTGACAATAGTGTACCACACAATCTGCAGTTAAATAGAAAAGATTAGGTAACTCAGCAACTTATTAAGTTTTGACAAGTCATTAAAGCTGGTAGTAAACAATTTAGTAGGTTGTAACCCTTGACAAGATAGCTGTCAGATGAAAATTATCATGGCCAGCTTCTATATGCTAATGCCTGACCAATGCAGTATAATGTAATCAGCTTAGAAATGCTTTATATTATCTATCCATCCATTTTCTACCGCTTATACCCCGAACAGGGTCGCGGGGTGGCTGGAGCCAATTTCAACAGGCGAGAGGTGGGGTACACCCTGGACAGGTTGCCAGTCTATCACAGGGCTGACACACATAGACAAACAACCATGCACACTCATTCCTGGGCAATTTACAGTCTCCAATCAGCCTATCCCCAAGGTGCATGTCTTTGCACTGTGGGAGGAAGATGGAGTACCCAGAGAGAACACACGCTAACATGAGGAGAACATGCAAACTCCACACAGAGATGTTCCTGGTTGGACCCCCGCCCCAGCCGAGGCTCGAACCAGCAACTTTCTTGCTGTGAGGCCACAGTGCTAACCAACTGGCACCGTCTTTATATCATCCTCTTTATGATAATATACATTTGAAACGGTTATCCAGTGGATTAGGTACATAAGTTGCAAACAGGTACGAGGAAGTTTATCTTGTTACTGTTTGGATCAATAGCTTGTTTAGGTGGGGAAAGAAGTATAAAGCCTTTTCATCGTGCTCAATAGTAGAAATTCTGCTCTTATATTGCAATATAGCATTACTGCAAGCACAATTTTGGTCAGTTTTCTGATTTTATATTGACTCTAAATCTTTCATTTTTTTTGCCCTTTAGCAAAATACCACCTATAACCAACCCCTATCTTTCTCACTTCCTGTCTACTGTCTAATTTGTCATGCTTCAGTCCTGGTAAAAGAAACGTTCAGCGCATATGCAGATAATCCCATAACCATATCACTGTAATTTACATTTTATCTCTAGATTTATTAGATTAATCCAAAATTCTCATAAAGAAAGGGAAGAAGATGAAACAAAGGATGCCTTCCACTCAAGATAGATTCCAGTTGGTGTGGGTAAGTGTTGCTTTATTTATGTGTATCTTTTGTACAGCACAGAGTGAAATCACATTAGTAAGTGAATGAAGAACTGGCTAATATCAGCAGAGTGCTTTCTCCGCTTCCTCAGACACACAAATATGTCAACAGTAATGTGCAAGAATCACACACACTTCAACACAAACATACCTCTCTCTTTATTTTATTTTAATTCATTTTTTTTCCCAAAAAGGCAAGCAGGCCGTCTGGCTAATGCAATTGCCAGAGTCCCGTTCTGTTTTTTTCTACCTTTGCATCCAATAGTGTTCACTGCCAGCAAGAACAGATTTTTCATTAAAAGCACTGCCATGATGGTAGCAGTGAGAGAGCTGAAGAATTATAAAAGGAAAAAAAATAGTCACAGAACAAGACAGATTACATATAATAGCAACGCACACTATTGTTTTATAAACAGCTGGAAAACATCTGCTTAAGAAGATAAAGATGAAGCACACTGTTGAGTCGAAATATGCACCTTCATCCAATTAATATAATATTAGAATATTAGCTTTCAGTTGTCTTTGTGAAAAAAGTACATGTAATCCAACAGTAAAGCAAAAGTTTATGGAAAAAGAAAATTATAAGATTTCACGTATATTGAATGAGGAAAAAGAAGGACTGGGTACTTAAGTTTACGGGTTTTACCTCTCCCTCAGCTAGTGTTAGTATGTGTAGCTATCAGTCCCTAACCTCTGAAGTAACACAACCAAGAGCACATTGGGAGTATATTTCTGTGAGCTACAGAAAGTGTGTAGATCTTTGCTTGTCTGTAGGTGTGAATGTGCATTTTCACTTGCTGATGTGTATTTTATTGAGTTGATACTGACCCAAAGTCTGACCCCACAAACCACACTGCTCTGAACGTCCGATTTCTACACTCGCCATGTTCCTCCATCCATTTTTTCCCTTCCTCTCTTCCTGACTTTTCTCCACTGGGAGAATAGTAACCGTCAATTTAAAAACTGGTTCCTCGCAACCTAATGCAACCAGGCAGGTATAGATTTTTTATACTTGCTTGTGGTGCTATGAAGCATAAAACATGCATGATGCTCATGTTTATTAAATATGGACAACAAAACTAATTTGTATGTCAAACAGATTACATGATGCAACTACCCAGGTTTGAGTTTCTGTTGTGTGGAGTTTTATGTTGATTGTTTTCTTTTCTTATAGAAGCATCTTTATTATATTTAGATAAAAATTGCACAAACGATGTGAAAGACAAAATACAAAAAACATTAAGAAGATGTTTTTGCCAGTAGCTGGTCTGAAAAACTACAGATATATAATGACACACTTTGTGAAGCTAATTACATTTATAAAACAGTCATGCAAACTGAGCATAATCCAACCTCTAACATGCACTTATTTAGTGTTTTGATTAAACCGTTTCTATCTTCAACATCATATTACTCCTATTTCCATATGTTTTCATCATGCAGTTGGATGATTAATATTTATCTATTAATCTAACAAACACTCTCTTATAACAGTGTTTCTCATTCCCATTCTTAAGGACCCCTGCTGAGCATGTTTTAGATCTCCCCATGTTTTAACTTGAGATATAACTGAAAGCGAAAGGGTCATGGTCAGGTTTCTACAAGCCTGATTACATGCAGCTGAATCAGATGTACTAAAACATTGACACATGTAAAATGTCTACATCAGTGGGTCTAATTGATCTAAATGATAAAAAAATAAGTTGTAGTCCAACCCATTCATTCCCAGATAACTTTAAACAATGTAGTTGATACTATTCATTTAGATAATGATAGCATGTAACGTTATATCATTAATTCTTAGGGCTCCATTTACGCCTGCTTTCAGTGACATCATCAAATTGTTGATTTCTTGTCGATTGGTTAAAGCAAAAGTTTGTAGTTTTAATGAAAATAACTTTTTTTTATGTGTTAAAACGGTCTTAATGAAAGCACAATACAACAAACACAAAAGAAGGTAAGACACTTCTTGTGACTGTGGATACTATGCAGTAGGTTCATATGAGAGGCTTCTCTACCAGAGCAGGCCTTGTAGGATGAAGCACAGCACAGAGGTAAAGAGAGGGACCACGAAATTTCAACATCATAATCAACCACTTAAGATTAACATGTTTAATTTATCTATGAAATGTATTAATTTGTATATTGGATTTTTCCTTGTGTTTTAGATAAGTTAATGAAACATGCTTTGAACATGCCCTGCTTAGCAAGAGGTTTCATTAAATCTTAAACATTCAGCATTCCATCTGCCTCCTGTCACCTGCCTGCCTTTCGGGTCCACACATCTCCTCGCCGCCATATGCAACACTGAGAAGAAAATGATGCATTTTGTTCTCGCGGACGTGATTGAAGACAGCTCTCGACACATCAGCCGGACAGAAGCTTTTTCTTGTTCGGCTCTGAGATGTATTATGTGATTGGTCGAACAGTTGAGGTGGGCGGGGTAACAGAGGAAAAGTATGGAGCGGATAGTTACTACTTTTGCAATTTTACCGAAGCAAGCTCAAACAGATATTTTTTTAATAAAACAGCTGATCAAGGTTGTGACAAACAGAAAGTAAAAAAAAGTTTTCAAGACATGTAGCATTGAGTATTATTGGGTGATGCCTTTCATGTTTTTTATGTATGTTGACAGTCTTTTCAACAAACCAGGGGTGATAGCAACCTCTGACTTTATCACAGAAATTGTTCAGCCGCTTTTCTGGAACACACCTCCAGATAAAAATGAGGTTTGTTTTTGAAATGTTTATGTTCTTCACTGAAACATTTCTCCTCTACCTCTATGTAGCACTGATTGCAGTAGATGAACAAGCAATCACATGGTAATAATAAATTTACCACTGAGATTCAAATATGAGGTGTTCTTTCATTAAACTCTGTAGAACGTTTGTTTTCTTGTAGCCACAACATTTTATTTTCATCACTCCACATTGCTTTTGAGTTGTGACTGGAATTATTCAGAAATATTTATGTCTATACGTTTCTTATACACACACACACACACACACACAAATATATATATATATATATATATATATATATATATATAGAGAGAGAGAGAGAGAGAGAATGATTTACTTCTGAATTGTAATTTAATAGAAATATTAACAATAATAATAGTAATAAAATAATAATAATAAACCAACATGATTCTAATTTTACTTTGGGTTACTCATTTTTTAATATTTGAAGGTAATCACTGCAATCAAGTATTCTCTTTACTTCTCAATCAGTATTTTGAACCTTTCAACAAATTATGTTCAAAGGCAAAGTCACCAAATTATAATTAATCTTAATAATATTTTGTTCATCGTTCAATTATTTAAGAGACTACTGTGAATTGTGCCTGTTATTTCATAAAACATTAATACACATACTGTACCGGTAATTAAAAAACTTTCATTACACATGGAAATCAAATCTTAACTTGTAATCATTCACAGAGACTAAATTAATTTAGTCTTCCTTTGATAGGCTTAGTTTTAGTTAACTAGCATGCCCTATTTGTAAAGGGTTAAAGAAACAAAAACTCCTGTTCCCCTTCTTTTCACCTCCATTCTTCTCCTTCCACTTCATGTCCAAGAGATTTATTTCCTTTACTGGTGTTCAAAGTTCAGGGTCTGTAGTGAGTGATTGATTAACAATGTGTGCACATACACACACACACACACACTCGTATAGAGCTGCTCACAGTCATTTTTCAGGTAACTGAACATGTGGTCAATAGTCACTGGTATGTCTTGTAAATCAGTCATTCAGCAGACTTCCTGCAGTGTGTGTGAGTGTTTTTCATTGTGTTTGTGTACGTATGTACGTCCATCTAGCAGAAGAGCCTTGACCATAGTGGCATGCTATCCATTAAATTAGTCACACAAGTAAATTCAGAGCCCAAGACAACCAAGTACACACTAATACACCCGGGGCTCACCCTTTTACCCCATTTATTGACTGAATCCATTCATCAGAGTAACATATCAACAGTTAGAGACTGGCAGATTTCAGCAATCTATGTTCTCAAAAAGAAGAAAAAGTTGAATAAAACATGTGGTATACCCAAAAGAGAGACAGAAAATGAATATGTGTGATAATTAACCACAGGGACAGTGAGGCTAAGAACATTTTTAACCTATACCATCTTGGCATGTGCTTACTTAACAGTAAAAAGCCATGGTGCTTTTTTAATGTGCATATTCAATAACTATATTCAATATTCAATAACATATTCAGGAAAAAATCATAAAGCCTTGCAAGTTAAAATATTTACTATGTAAATGATATTTCCACCTGTTTTGGCCAGTGGTTGTTATTCTGATGGAGTTTTGTGCTGTTCTGCTTTTGGTATCTTAAAATTGTAGACCAGATGATATGGAAGTTTTCTTTAAAGCGACACACAGAACGCCTAGTGCTCAATTTTTCATCATTCTGTTCTTTGTAAGAATAAGTGCGTAAAACTATGTCTTCAAGAGCTACACTCAAACCTAAACAGTTCAAAAGAGTTTCCATGGTAGCTGGCTGAGGAATCTTTAATAAAGTTTACAAGAGAAAACAACCAGCAGTGATAAAAGGAGGAGGTTCCACAAGTTTTGACACAATGACCCTGACACAAGAATTGTGAAAAAAAAAGAACAAACAAACAATAAATAATTACATTAAAACTAACACCAACACTATGTGCTGCAAAGTTGTATGTGGTCATGTTGAAATATATATA
>JBAMHV010000018.1:14208333-14248691 GCA_037177535.1 Pseudomugil gertrudae
AGGGATTTCAAACCCTCCCTGGCCAGCTATAGCAAGATCAAAGGCTACCTATTCCTTTGCATTTACTAATAAAATAGCCTTTCAAAAATAACAGTAACAATGGCACAGCTTAAACAATGTTCCTAAAGCTTTTTGTAAGTAAACAACAAAACAATTGCTTTGGTTTTGAGAGATGTTAATCAATATTCACTGTGGATTTTCAAAATGAAAATGACAAAAGATGACACAAGTAACTGCGCAGATGAGACTTTTAATGGTTTCTAAGGGAGCAAGAGTATAAATACTTCCAGATCTTAATGGGCTGCAGGCTCATCGTTAAAGCTTTTGGTTTGTAGTGACAGAAAGGATGAGGATACAAATGCCACAGTAAAAGAAACTGCTAGATAGCTGAATAGTTTTTTTTCTCATTATTTGACTCTATCAGACATCTGCAGTACTTTGGTAGTGATTAAAATGGTCATCAATGATTAGCAGCTGTTGCTATGAAGCACTGGATGTAGTATTCCTGAATAAATACATAGAAAATAGTCTTAAAAGGTACATTATCTGAAGCAATGACTTTTTTGACATGGAAGTATTATTTGTGAATGTGGATAAAGTACCCACCATGCACAATTTGACCTTCTTTTACATGATCTTTGCAGGGGTGTTTGACATTTATGGAGAGAAAACAATCTAGCAGCTTTTCATTTTAAAACTCTGGGTAAACTAAATGCTCAAATTGTAAACTGTACCTGATCAATTTGGACATGAAACAATTATCTTCTTCCTGTGATCTTAATAATCCATTTCTTATAAAAACACATCACAGATAGCTGGAAACATTGCAGTGTGTGGAAGTGAAGCTGGTCCAGAGTTTTCTGCTTTATCGATCCCTGAGGAGGAAACTATTATTTCATCCTTGGCATACCATAGAGAGTAGAAGTATTTGACTCTGGTGAAGATTGAGCACCATTCTGCTCAAGAACACGTAGCAGAGAGTAAAAGTATATAATCCTACGTCATCTGTCTGGGTATTGTCAAAAACTGCTTTGCAAATATAACTTCTTGTCACGTTTTGGACTTTTTGTTTTGTGTTTTTGGTTTTCTGTTTTACTTTGTAGTTTTTTTCTGGTAATTTGTATCCAGCTTTATTTCTTGTTCTTTTGCTCACCTGTCTGATTTGTTTATTCATTCACCTGTTGCTCGTTTTGTTTCCTGTGTATTTTTATATCTCAATTTTCTGTTCTCATTGCTAGATTTTTGTTTGTGCTGTCCTTACTTGCACCTTGTCTTGTTTCCTCAGTCCTCCTGTCAGTTTAATTAAAAAACCTGTTTGTTTGTACTCCTGCCTCTACTGCGTCCATCTTGCATTTGGGTCCACACTTCCATGTATTCTGATTCATGACATTTCTTAGTCCAAAAAAAGTACATGAGCATATTTTTTTTTAACCTTTTTCAACCTCAACATATCTCATAGTAAAAAAGTTACATGTCTGGCAAAGAAAGAGAATAATGAGGAAAGAAATGATAAGAATTTGAATCAAAGAATTACTGGTTTTGTTGCAGCAGCACTACGCCTGTGTATCTCAAACTTTGAGCAAATTTGTTTTAATTGATAATTGTTCTAAGTGTATATTTTAAGTCCTGGAACATCTGAGCTTCAATTGATCTCCTCTGAGTGCAAAGCTCAAATGAGGATGATCATTCCTCTGCCTTTCATGTTTATGAGCCTCATTATTTACCATGGCAGCTGGGGCAATGGGGACAGCATGGCAATCCCACTGGATGCTTTTCAAACCAATTATCCCAGACATGACCTAAACCAAAAAGCTGTGTGTCCATGTATATGTGTGCATACATGTGTGTTTGTCCAGTCATTGCTTATTCAGACATTCCACACACATCACATTGACAGATATAATGACCAATTGCAGTGTGGGCTGTAATTAAGGACTGGTATGTCTATCCCTTCACAACCAATCTGAGATAAGATGTTGAGAAACTAGCAGGGACAAGCAAAGCCATATGAAAGGATGCTAATGTGCAGATACATAAATACTTTACAAACACTTTAAAAACAAAAACTGTGCACGGCAGGGTATGAAAACAACCTCTAAAACTGCCATTTCTGTCCAATTATAAAAAAGGAGGTAGAATGCGGTTTCCCAGCAAGAATAAAATGTTATGACTGCTTTAAAAAGCTGTGGTTCAACTGAGGACAAGTATTTGAACTGAAAAATGGTAAAGTGGGTATAGCTGATAAAATGCAACAGATTTCATGCACGTCCCTTTCTTAATATTTTAGTAGTTATTCAGCGTTTTTTTTATTTAAAATTTAGTTTCTATTGATTTATGTTTTTACATGTTCAACATTGCATAAAACCCTAAATCAGATAAATAGGCCCAACACAAAAACATAGTCCACCAGCTGCTTTTCCACTCAGATATTTGCAGGTATTAACTTCATCAGTTGTAATGCTGGATACAGCTTGGAGTGAATAAAAGACAAAACAGGGTCAGCAGGACAGATATTGAAAGCAGAATAAACAGACAGAAAAGGACAGATTCCCTGCTCATTCATCATTGTGCAAGAATGAAAGGATGATTTAAAATTCATCACTCAAGAGAGAGGGACAAGAGTAGGAGGGGAAGCTTGAAAAATAGGAAAAAGCATGAGGAGTGAGGGAAAGCTGAGAAAATGAAACAAAAAAGAAAGGAGAAAGCCTAGAAGGAGAAGAGACTTCTAATTATGCTGACTACCAGACCGAAACTGACAGTGCAACCCCCCTCCCCCCCATCCCCCCCCACACACACACACCCACACACACTAAAAATGCAAGCATAGGGTCAAAAAGAAGAAGAAGGGAATAAAAAGGATAGGTGCAGTTTGACCCACTAAAGTTCTGAGAGATAAACAGAAAGACGTATTCACACACAGGCAAATTCTGAAAGATAGAAATGCTTAGTAGTAGTCACAACAACAATATTAACCTTTCACTCATTGCTTTGTGAAAGTCAAACCCCACACCAAAGAAATCTGAACATTGAAACCTACATTACAGTTTTTGTTTTGCAAGTTGACCACATGTAGAGAAACATGTTTTTTGCATGCTTCTGCATACTCAGCTTTTCAGCTGAGACACACTAACTCAGTCATAGTAAGGGCCATGCAGATCTGATCAACAAACAACTAGGTGGGAGGAAGCAATGAGAATTTAGGTAGAATTTGGTAAAAACTAAAACATATGAACATGGAAATAAGTGATAAGTAAAAAAGTGATTTTTAAAACTGGATTTATTACTTATATCCATAACTTCTGGATTGTTGCTGTTTTCTTTCACTAAATAGTTACCAACTTATTTTGGCCATCTAAACGCAGGTGTGATTTATTCTAAAACAATTTTGGGTGAGAATTCATTTAGAGTAAGGTCTTTTCCCCTGAAGACTTAAATAGGGATGCTAATTGGCAAACAGTAAAAGATTTGTGGTATGACCGGGTAGCTCCCAGGTGTGAATATATGCACTGGTACTAATGAGGAACTGGGTTTAGCTGGAAAAGAGCATGCGTGCTTAGCAAAACCCTCCTTGGATAAAAGCAGCTTATAGACAAAGAAGAAAATCTGCTTCGTGAATTGAGTGGATTTAATGAACCCCAGTCTGCAATATTTATACTTGATCTCTTTCCTCAGTGTAATATCTTATCTTAAATGTCTTAGATAATGTAGCACAAAAAAATAAACAAGGATTAACAAGTGGCATTTGCCGTCATCTTTTCAAGACAGAGAAGTACAACTGTTTGACTTGATATTGAAAAATTTTCTAAAATTGTTATCTAGTGTAGCTTTAACGACACTGCATAGAACATGGGTTGTGTCTCATAATGCACTGGAATGTAGTGCGTAGTGTGCACTTTTTTCTATAGTGCGCACTATCATGGGTAAATGCTGTCTCAAATGAAACACTGGACGTTGGACATTTACCAGTAGTGACATACGACTGGTTAAACTGTTCGGCTTCATGTCAAAATGATTATTTTGTGTCTACTACACGGCTAAAAACTAACATTTACGTGTGCAAACTGTACTGGATCAGTTACTGCAGTCTCAAACAAATGACTGGATCCATGAGTTATTGTAAGCACAAAATTAGACATGAAGCAAGCTGCAGTATACGCTAGAACCTTAACAAAATAACTTCATACTGATATTTATACAAATTAACCTCTGAAGTATTGTTTGCCACCATTATATGGAAAGTGCAGCACTTTCTTTTCAGCTATATCAACAAGATGGCGTTGGTTTATTGTGCAAAGTGTCCATCGTTTCAAACTAGATTACTGGTGAATTTTAGGGCAGCATCCAGGTACTTTCAGTGCACTGACTTTTTCACTGAAATGTTAATGTAAACGCACTACACACTTAAACATAGTGCACAAAATAGTGTTAGTGCACAGATTGAGACAGGCTGTGTCTCAGTCAGCGCACTAACACTACTTTCCACACTATGTTTAAGTGCATTTACATTGACATTTATATTCTACATGGTGCGCAAAGTAGTGTTAATGCACTGATTGAGACACAGCCACAACCTTGGTGTTTGCTAATGTATGGGCTTTGCTTCATAATTCAAAATGATAAAGATAAGAGAAGCTATTTCTCTTTTCCCGCAGGTTTTCATGGATGACAGTTGCACTGCATGTTGATACATCTTTCTTGTCCTCTCCACCCCAACTAGTCAAAGCAGATGGCTACCCTCCCTGTGCCAAGTTCTGTTGGAGGTCTTTCCTTCTCGTTAAAAGGGAGTTTTATTTTCTACTGTCGCCTCAAGCACGCTAAGGATGAGAGTTCGAATCAAAGTCAAGATTTGATGTAATCTGTTGACTTTCCTTAGCAAGTTTATTTATGAAGAATTAGCTAATATTGATCTCTGTAAAGTGCCTTGAGATGGCAACCCAGGAAAATGGTGCTATCAACATAAAGGTTGAACTGAATTGAATTGATTTGAATTTATCCATCACCGGTGAAATTTGGAGTTGCAGATAGCTATATATAGTAGTCAACAAAAAGCCCAGACTTATTTTTTGTGGGCAATTTATTTTATAACCTCATTACCTCCACCAAAGAGGTTATGTTTTTGCTAGTTTTAATGTTTGTTTGTTTGTTTGTCTGTCCATCCATCTGTTTGCAACATGATAATAAAATTATAAAAAGTTTTTTTTAATTAAATTTTCAGGACATATCCGATCTGGGACACGGAACAGGTCAATAAAAATTGAAAGTGATTTTTAAGGATTTTTTAAAGGATTTATCACTGTGAGATAGGACTGCTTTCAGCGTATGTGTTTAGATCTCCATGAAAAAATGCTCAGATTGCTAAGTGTATGTTTTTAGAATCAAGGAATTCATTGATAACTTTGGGTGTAAGTCACAATAAGCTGGGGGACTGTGTGGCTTGGTGGAGGTCTGCGCTCTCCAAATGCTTTTCTATTTTGATTTTGTAGCATGGTTAAAAACTTTAAAATTAAGTAAAAGAAAAGAAAAAAAAACATGCAAGTATTGTGTTTTTCAAGCCTGGTCCAGGGGTGGGGAACTTTGGTCCTTGGCCTAAAAATTGTCTCCCTTTTCCAACTCACCAGAATAAATGTATGAACCATGGGTTTAGTGAGTGTGCACACTAAATTTTAATGAAGGTGCCATTTTAGGAGCTCCAAGAGTGGACAGAGCTTATGTTTTCAGAAACTGACATAAAAATAGACACATGGTTTTACTGTATGGCTACAAGACATCATCCAGTTGACTGCAGGTTTGGTGTGTGGCGCTTGTATCCATGGTCCAATCAAATATATTAAAAAGATGTATTTTAAAAACTGTGTTCCAACAAAAACAGCTGTATAAAGCTTAGTGTCTTTCCTTTAGGCTATCATACTTCTTTCTTTTTCCCCCTGGAAGGTAATGGTACTATTTTGAACAGTTCTGAATATAATGGAGGTAAACGAGCTGCTACTGGTATTGAAAATAGATTTGACTGGGTAATTCTAAAGTGGCCTACAAGAAATACAAAAACAAATAAATCATACTTTTAGTGAAGCCAGGTGGGAGGGAGGTTTCTGCTTCTCTGAGGTATATCGCCACTAACTGAACCAAGAATGTATAGCTAAATTTAAATAAGTAACAGCAACAGCATTCTTTGCAAATCATTTTCAGGTTTTAATGCAGACTTGCCAATAAATGAAAACCACAAGAATTTACCTGCCATTGAAAAAAAGGATTGGTATTGCAAATTGTATTGTTGAGGAAACAACAGAAAGTATCATCACTGGAATCAGGAAAACTAACAGAGATGATAAGTGAGACTTTATGCATCTGGATCCCATTTTGCAAACAGAAGGGGTGTTTCCCTTGTAGCAAGAGTGAAGTTTTGTTGCACTTTCCTACTGGCTTCACTTATTAAATCCAGAGGCATTGACCCACAGATTGCCTCAACTTGTACATAGCATCAGCCATATAGCTTACACATGCTGACTGAGGCATCAAGCCTTTAAAGACAGAGTTACAGCAAATCATAAATCACTGCCATGCTACTGAAATTCTAATAATCAAGATGAATGCCATAAAAATTTGCATCTGTAACATAAAAAGGAAATCTGTAATCCTACATTACAAAATAAGCTTATCCTTTCTGAACAAAGTTACAGGATTTGTCATTTTTGCAAATGGATCTGTATGATCAATATTTCTGTTTCCACGTGGTGCTGCCCGCTAGGTGAAGAAGCAGTTAAATTACGCTATTCTTCATTGGAATGGGATCTGCTGTACCCTCAAGGTTGCTTGCCATCCTCATTTCCTACTGGGAGTGGAAGCAAAGTTCCCCTGTGGTATGCACATATCCTGTAATATACAGTATTAGAGATAATGCTTCTATCCTCAGCAGTACAGTGACATTACACAAGCCTTTCCATTATAAATATATGCTTTAAATTCTTTTCAGTCTTTTTGCCTTGCTCTCTGTCACCCTCCTTTTCTTTGTCTGCCTTCATTTCATCTTGATCCCTCTCTCTTTTCCTGTCTCCATCTCTCACCAGGCCTCAGTATTACCAGATTCGCTTAAAGGGGTACTCTGTTTCACTGACTCTCATTTATGATTAAAGAAAGATTTTCCCAGTGGATTAAACCAACCAATCAAATCATTGCAAATGTACAAACCATCCACCCAGTATTCAGATCACAACAGCACTCAAGTTCTAGCATGCAATGAGCAGCATATGTTTTACTGTTAGATTGTATCAAATCAGTGAGTTCTGCCTGGAAGATGTTTTCTGTTTATTTTAGGTAATTTTGCATTGGAGATTAAAGGAGAGGACCCCCCCCACCCCCCACCCCACAAAAAAAAGGATGAATCAAGAGTGGAGTAGCATGAGCATGAAAGTAGAAACTAGAAGAAAGGTGGCAAAGGAAAAATGCAATAAAGGAAGACTGCACAAAAGAGTAAGCATGTTTGAAACATCCCATTGGTTCCTGCTGTCAGGAACGCTTGTCAACCAAGAATTAGACTGCTCCATGTTGCCAATGACTGACAGTTGGCCTGCGGTCTAGACTATACCCTGGAGTGGTTGAGGCTAAATAAGGGAAATGCCTAGAGAGAGACGGAGGGAGCACACCGGGCTGAAAATCAATTTATAGCACTGTCAGTCAGAGGCAGGAGGGACGATGGGATGGAGATAAGGAGTGAGAGATGGAGAACAAAGAGTGAGACAGTGGGAGAAACATAAAAGGAAAAGACAAAGACAAGATTTTTAGGGGAAAAAACAGTAAACAAATGGGACTGATTAAGAGAAAGAGACCAGAAAAGATGTTTGTTGTGTTGAGGGAGAGAGAATGAGAAGGAATGCAGAGAAGATCATGATGTCTTTGCTACAAACATGTCATAAAGTCACCACAGGTGGTGCAGCTTCTTCAAGTAGGAAAACATGGTTTCTGAATAATCATCCCACTGATAAAAGTCAAATCACTTGCTGGTATGAAAATAAAAAGCATTAGAAAACATCACGCCTTCAAAAAAGGAAAAAAAAAACTATCATTATTTGTACACAAGTAACTCCTAAAAATGTATCATCTTGAATATATTTGCAGATGTGCTGCAAATAGTACAGGACTCTGTGGACTTAACCCAGCAAGAGGCCTTGTAATAAATGAGGAAATATCTTTAAATGAGCCCTTGTGTAAACACGGCAGGTGATTCTCCAGAGAATTCACAGTGAGTGTGCTGATAATTGCCTCATAATTGTTTTTTTCTGTTCAACTGTAAGATGCTTTCTACTTTCTCTTTGATATCGTAGATGCTTTCAGATCTATCTGCTATCAATAACAACACAAACAGAATCATTATACTGCAAGAAGGGAGCTTTATCTTTGACAAAACACTCCAATTATCAAAGCACAATTTTGTTCCAATTCCCATCTCGGCTGAGCTCCACCCAGGTCTCACTCCAGTTTTTCCAGTTGTAAGAGTACATCTTATCACTGTACTACTGTATTTGGGAATGGATCATTTCTATAAGCTCGAGTTAAGATAATTTAAAGTTAAAGTTTAAACATTCAAATGTTTGGGAATCAGTTTTTAATCACTGTTAACTTGCATATGAAATTACTTCTTGTAAAGGTGTAATGTCGTTTTTAGAATTATTTGCATTAACAAATCTGTTTGGGGAATAAACTTTTAACTTGCATTTCTACATTCGTTTCAGTGCCTTTTAGATGTTGGGTCATTTAAATAAATGTGTCTTGTCTTGAAACACAAACAAAGATGTTAGAATTTAATAAAAACATCTAAAGATTATTTTACTACCTTCCCAAAAGAGCAACATCAACCAAAACACAGATGAGCATTAAATTACAACAGACTTTGACATAAAATTCCACTATTGTAAAAAAAACATGAAATTTTTATAAGGTAATCTGAAGCTAAGCAAAGAAAACAAGATAGCAGCTCTGTAGGGGAGCTCTTCTTACAGGCAGGTGTGCTTGAATTAACACAAATGACAGAGTATTATATTATTTATTTGCAATATATCTGATTTGCATTAAAGCGTTGGTTTATTTTATTCAGAATAACCACTCATATTTAACATGTGAAGCTTTGCTTCTCTAATGATTCCACAAAACAACAAAAGAAAGCAGGACAATGAATAACATTGGTTTAGTAGATTCAGGGTGCTCCATTAGTCTCCATGTTGCTAAAATGCTTTTTTTGTCCTGCTTTGTTGCCTGTTTGAAATTGACAAAGTCTGCTATCCTATGAGTGTTCTATTACCATAGTTGGAATTATTGAGTGTGATGTGAGTTCAGTGAGAGCTGAACTGTTGGTGTAGTGTCATGTCAATGATGTAGATTATCATTGGAGAAAGTGAGAAGAGCACAATGTGATTCCTGATTAACCACTGAGCTCAGCGGGGACATTATGAGTTTAAGGGGTACATTGATACTGGTCTCTGATTCAAATCCTAGTTTGTGTGCTCATATATTCTGCTTCATTTCTAAAAGTATGTAATAAGTGAAGGCTGGTCAAACGAGCAAATTCTAGTCCCCTACAAATACAGATCTATGTCTGCTTTAAGTGAATCAAATGCAAAGGGTATTCTGGGCAACACAACTGAAACATCTGCAAGTGGAGGACAATAGGTAGTTCCGGGCAAAAGAAGTGGCTCATGATCACATTTTGA
Source organism: Pseudomugil gertrudae (assembly GCA_037177535.1). Classification (NCBI taxonomy): domain Eukaryota; kingdom Metazoa; phylum Chordata; class Actinopteri; order Atheriniformes; family Pseudomugilidae; genus Pseudomugil; species Pseudomugil gertrudae. Next base: position 14,218,035 of record JBAMHV010000018.1, read on the forward strand.
CAAACATGGTAGGCTAAATGTTTTGACAGACATATGATAAACCAAAAGACTGCTAAGATTTGATGCAGTGCCATTGTTTGCCTTTATCTGGTGGAAACAGAAATTGTCCTGCATTCATCAACTGATAAAATAATGAAAGTTTTATTGTTTGTTTTGTATGTATTTTCTTATTATTCAGTAACAGTATAACAAGTAGAATATTGTAAACCTCAAAGGAACTAAACTCATGCAAAGTCTAGTTATCTTGTTGTGAATGCAGCAAATGGTAACCTCCGTTGGAAAAAGGGAAGTCTCCGAAGAAGTGCAAAAAATGGCAGCTCTCTACTCATCTACTAGGAGCTCCAAAACCGGGCAAATCCCCATCGATCCAATGTTAAAAAGGCCAACTTCAAAGCAGAAAAATACATGTTTACAGCCTGGTACAGAAAAACATATTTGGTTTCATAGGTTGGGTTTACCTTCATGACAACTGTGATAGAGGTTCGTTTTTTTAATAACTCATCTGTTTAGATGCAATTTAAATTGTATTCCTTTTGATTGGCAGATATCCAACATCAATCGTAAGAAGGCACCAACACAGTTTTTGGCACCAACCACCCAAAGGGTTTCCCTTTTACTCTTCAGAAACCTACTGTATGGCTCGTCCATCTTTTATATACAGTCTATGTGATGAAGCCTAAGCCCTCAAATTATACACCATTGTAACCAGTTTTTCATAAACACATTGAGTAATCATTTTCTTCCAAAACCTCAAACCAGCTTGCTGCAGAGTGATGCACTTACTGTAGTTGATAACCACAAAACATGTTTTTTTTTCAGTTCCTTGTAATAGTAAAACAAATGGTTTGAAAACACTGTAATGCAAAAGATGCAAACAGAAAGAGACCTTTGTTTATAAAATACATTATGACATCCCCCCTTGTCCCTGCCCAGCATTTTAAATTGCCTTTACTATCACTCAAGACTTTTATGATAAATATGTAGCCTACTTCATATCAGGGAAAAACAAACTTTTATATCTAGCCAAGACCAAGCCTTACTTAAAGCACACATGTAAATTAAATGGAAACCATCAGTATTCTACACTGCTGGTGACTTGTAGAAACACAGATTTACATAGGCCATTTAAAACTGACGGTTAGTTACGGCCTTCTATCAAATTATGTATTTTGTATGTTGTATTATGTATTTATTATTGTTACATTTACTTTAATGCTGTTTCACCCTTTAATGCAATTTCATTTTTAATTTTTTAAGCTTTGAAAGATAGAATGAACATCTTCAGCTAATTGTTTTTGTGTGTTTTTTGAACATTTGATAAAGTACTGTTTCATATATGTTCATTGACATGACATGAGGTTTGTAATGGCTGCTGCTATGTTTTTTACTTTTCTCACTAAAAGTTATTGTCAGTTACACCATTTCACTCAGCTCAAAAGTTCTGTTGTTCTTCTGATAGATTTTTTTAATTAAATAAAAAAATAATATTGACTAACTACATTCTATACTTAACAATGTTTTCAGTGTAGCTAGTGTTTTTGTTGTCTTCAGCTTGTGCTGACAGCAGGTTTTTTGTAAAGAATATATCTTCAGATGAATTTCATCCAGGAATTTTCTTTTTTTCACTCTCCTTTACAAAATTCTGTTTAAAAAAACTAGATACAAGACCTGGTGGTCTGACCCTTGGCTGCAGAAACTGGCTTTAAGGACATGAAACGTCACTTCTCAGGTGGGGATGGAGTCTGAGCTGGTGTTTGAAATTGAGCGGTTCTAGCTAGATATAGTTGGACTCACTCCAACGCACGGTTTTGGCTCTTGAATTATGTGGGCATATTAATTGCCTCCTGGCTGGGTGCTTGTACATTTGGGTTCACCCTGGTGGATGGGAGGCTGCGGGGGAGCGGGTCCTGACTGTTGTTTGTGGTTATGCACTGAGCAGAAGTATAAAATACATATCCTTTCTGGAATCCCCAGGAACTCCCTTGTCCTCCTGGGAGACTTCAATGCTCATGTGGGCAGTGACAGTGAGATCTGGAGGGATGTGAGAGATGGAAATAATGTGAGGCTTTCCTGCCTGACGCCTCTGTAGCATGCCGTGGACATCTGGGGCAATGGAGGGAGCATGGGAGTTTGCCCAACCAGTCTACATATGTTTTGTGGACTTGGAGAAGACGTTTGACCATGTGCCTTTGGAATTCCTGTGGGGGCTGCTCTGAGAGTATGTACTGTAATACCAGACCTCTTGTCTGAAGCTGTCCATTCCTTGTATGACCAGAGCTTGATCCACATTGCTGGCAGTAAGTCAGTTATTTCTAAGGATGGTTGGACTGTGCCAAGGTTGCCCTTTATCACTGATTCTGTTCATAACTTTTGAACAGAATGACTTTAATGGAGATAATTTCTAGGCATATCTGAAGTGTTAAGGGGATTCAGTTTGGTGGCCTCAGGATCAGTTCTCTGCTTTTTGCAGAGGATGTGGCTCTGTTTGCTTCATCTGAATACGATCGCCTGCTCTCACATGGACAATTCACAGCTGAGTTTAAAGCGGCTGGAATGAGAATCAGAATATCCAAATCAGGGATAAGGGTCACGGATGAGGTCCTGCTCCAAGTGGAGGAGTTCAAGTATCTCAGGGTCTTGTTCACAAGTGAGGGAAGGATGAAGCGTGAAATTAACAGGCAGATTGGTATCTGCTGTGGCCGGTCTGAAGAAGCTGGGCCAGAAGGCAAAGCTCTCGATTTACCAGTTGCTCTATGTCCCTAACTCACCTATGGTCACAAGTTGTGGGTAGTAACCAAAATAATAAGATCACGAAATGAGTTTCCATTGTGGGATGGCTGGTGTATCGCTTAGATACAGGGGAAGAAGTGCTGCTCCTCCACATCAAGAGGAGCCAGATGAGGTGGCTCAGGCATTTGGTTAGAATGCCTCCTAGACACCTTCCTGGTGAGGTGTTCAGGGCACGTCCCTTTGGGGGAAGACCCAGAGGAAGACCCACGACATGCTGAAGAGATTATGTTTCTTGGCTGGCCTGGAAATACCCCAGGGTTCTCCTCAATGAGCTGGCAAATGTAACTAGGGAACTAGTTACTAGCCTCCCTCCTGAGGCTGCAACCTAACCAAAGTCCGGATAAGCGGTACAAAATACATGGATGGATGGATGGATTTTTATTAAACATAGGTTAACATACTTGTTATATACTACATACTTGTTTTTTGTGTGTGTGGGTGTGTGTGTGTGTGTGTGTGCGTATGTGAGCAAAGACAGGGTTCCTTTGAAAAGTAACTTATTGTTTTTTGCAGTATTCACATACAGACTTTTGGCAAGCCTCTTGCATACATTTTTAATGTACCTGGTTCCCATTTTCATTCAATTGTTTATAATGCAGGTGCATGTTGCTGGTTATTGTTCTGCAGTGATTACAACACCAGCTGCATTACTACTAAAAACAACCTGGAAATGCTTTAAGTAAATTTATTAACAATAATACAAAGACCAATAAAGAATTAAAAGGGAGGTGGAGAATAGTCATCACTAAATAATCAGACTAACCTTTTTGACTGCTGTTATTTACGTTTTTACTTAATTATTAAGCTCTTTAAATATGTGAATTATTCCTATACTTACAGCAAACAGTTTGCTTGGCACTCTGGCACTTTGTAAAATGATTATAACTTGTAATATTTTAGAACACAAATTAGCTTTAATGATCTGTGGTTCAACCACAGCGGGGTGCACAAGATGTGGATGGAGGGGTATGAAGTGAAAAAAAACAGCAATGGAAATAATAACATGCTGTAGTAAATTAAATAAGATGTGCTGTCTATGAAAACTGGGACACAAGCAGCAGGCAAAGAATGCTAAGAAGAAGACTTCTTTGGGTAGATACAGTCTTATGTGCGTATCTGAAAAGTAAGGCAAGGAGGCAGTAAAAGCAAATAGCAAGTTTAAATTGTGAAGCTTAATAATTTTGACAAGATGTTTTTTTTAAGCAGTAGAAGAAATGAGCAATAAATGTATTATTGCTGTATCTAGAGAATTTACTATTGATTGCATCCATTATCTCATCATCCTCAGTACACCTAATGAGACATTCTCCATGCAGATATTGACATGCAGGCATAAAAAAATACAGTGCCTGTGTAAATCCCTTACTGATTGGCAGTTACCAAGCAGCATAAAGGATTAATGAAACTAGAAGAAACGTGGAGACAGCTGCTGTCTTAGAGGGTTACTATTGACTTGTGTCTGCTGAGTGGCATCATCTCCAATGTGACTAATGAGTTCCAACACAAACACACACAAGCCCTTTTCCTATGCCTCCATTTCATACAGGTAAGTTGCTGTAAATCTGTTACCGTAGAAACGTGGACCTAAATCTACCCAACCATTTTAAATGACACTAATCTCCTCCGTGTGTCTCCTGACTTCCACTGTCACTGCCTCTTACTCTTTTCCCTGCCTACTTTATTGTTTGTCCTTTCTTTCTACTTCTAAAGTATTTTTTTTTCCTGTTAAGAATATTATAGTTCTTCATGGTTTTTGTCCTCAGCAAAACACTTCAACAGCACTGACTATCTCTGCATTATATCCCCATAGGTATACTGTTTCATGATTAGCTCTGGGATGAAAATTATGGGATATAATTTCTCCATATCCTACAAGCACTGCATTCAGGCAAGCAGGTTGCCAACTGCCAAAAAATACAAATACGATTGACAATATTATCTGTTGTAGCTCTACATCACAGTGCAACCTTTAGTTTCACTTCTGTGTGGCTTTTTAAAAATCAGATAAGTTTTGAGCTTTTCAACAATAAATGTTTTTTTATGTATTTCATATCATTTGCAATCATAGCATAACAGATCATGCATTTATGATAGAGGTTTCTGCAGTGCCTGCACTCATTAGAATTCAGAGTAAAATGGGCCAGCTGCGGAAATGGGTTTCATGGTAGAACGTGATATAAAAGCACTGAAAGCATCAAGTGTTTCTTGATTTTTTTTTAATATTATTATAGCTTTAGCCCACCAATTGCACCTAGAGTTTAGGCTCTTTGTGAACTATCTGTATCCTGTAAAACATGAAATTTTAACATTGAAAATATCTTATTTAATAAAAAAAATGACAGTACCTAGCCCTGTGACTTGGAATCAAGATGCACACCACGGGACAGGTTACCTAAAGAAATAGCCAATCAATATATTCAATCTATGATTAGTCCAATATGAAGTTGTTTTAAACCTGGAAGCATTGGCGTAAACCTACACAAAATCAGGCAAAAGTTTTAATGTTGTAGAGATCATTTTATTAATTTAGAAGCTTTTTTACTGAGAAGATGACAATGAGATCTGAAGCCATATTTTGCTGTGTGATTTTATTCATGCTCTTCAAAGGGCTACTTTAAATACTCAGTGTGTGTGCATCTCTAAAACGGTAAGAGAAATTATCTTACACAAACATGCTGTTCTCTCTCTTTACTATTACTATACTATTATATAACAAAATGAATGGCATTGAATTAGCAGATGAATAACTAGCAACTTCATCAAATTATTCTATACAAAAAGACAGCAACTATTTATATCAAAATAATGTTTTATTTTGAAATTTTGCACTTAATCTACACAACAATCATATTGTATGTTTGTTTCATTCTGTGAGACCTATCCATCCATTCATCCATGTTCCATACTGCTTCATCCAATTCAGGGCTGCAGGAGGCTGTGATATTTACAGTGAAATAAAGAAGATTTGCAAATCTGTCCTTCTTCAAGCAAATAACCATGCTACAAAAAAATGAAAAAAACAGGTCTCCTTGAAAGAGTGAGAATAAAAAAAAAATTTAATCCCACCTCATTTCCACATCCAATCACATGCAAAAACTCCACTGCCACAAACAACAAAATTATGTTGAGCATATGGCTTAGCTTTTGAATGAAAAAATGAAAAAAAAATTGAACTAAAGCAAATCTTATCTTCAGAGAAATTCCTTAAAAAATTGCTCAGGTAATCATAAATGCAATTTTTTTCATTATAGTAACTGCATATGTATAAGTCAGAGAAGCTAATTAAATGTTAGATGAATATTTCATGGTCAGTGAATAATAAGGGTTAAAGTTTGCCTAAATGAGATAAATACTTCAACGTGATTTGGATGTAATAAGTCAATTCTCAACTGCAAAAGTGCCTCACAAATCACAGCAGGACTTCTTCACATTAATATTTAGTTAACACCTCTTGTTTAAATGAGAACCTCTGGCTTGGAGTGGCTACTCCACTAAGATTGCTCTTCTTTCTGAAACAAAAGTGAATTATGCAAGAGCTGCAGTACAGCTCTTGATTATCATTTTATTAATCTCTCTGCTACTTTAATATTTGCAAGCTATAAGAAGGAGATCTTAGGCATAGCACACTCTTTGTTTTAAATGTATTTTACAACAATTTTTTTATTATTATTGTTTATTTTGTACATTTTGTACATTGGTTAAAAGTGGAAACCACCTTTTTATCAATGCTATGCAGATGATACTCTGTTGTCCCGGTCATTCTCTCATCATGGTCTTAGCTGGTCTCACTAATATGGATAAAGAAATCATACAATTAGGTACAATCATTATTGGACATAATTTTTGAATATCCTAGCCAAACATTTTATCCAACTAAATATTAGCTGTCATGGTAATTTTATATACATGTTTCTTATATTACATAATTTTATATTTGAGTTTCATCGTTTGACATGCTCAGCATAATCTCATTGAGATTAGTATTTGAATCAGCACCTCTGTGCTAAAACCATGATAGAGCTGCACATTCTCCTGATTGCCCTTTGCTAAACAACTGATTGTAAATGTGTGATTTCTAATGTGAGAGCTTGTAAACACTTTAAGCTGATATTCACCAGATACTCTCCTGGATGACCTGGACGGGTCATCCCCTCCAGTATTGTTTTACAATGTAAACTGGCACTAGACTTCACTAGGTTCCAGAGCAATCTCTTTGTTTCATCCTGACAAGATATATGATTAAGCAATGACATGGGAGCGAGGCTTCATAAGTATCAGCTTGCATACTCATGGTCAGACTTTCTCCAGAGCTCTGCCTGATGGACCTCTGAACAGATTCTCAGGAATTGCAATTTCTTTACTTGGTATTATTTCCTTGTCTCAATAAACTTATAATCATTTTTTTACTTTTACAACCAGACTCCTCATTCTTGACGGATAAAAATCACCCAGGCAACTACTGTACATATCCAATAAGATTGTCCGAAACTGGAGCTGTCCTCATCTGACCATCTTTTTTTCAGTATGTTGCTTAGCACAGCACCCATATCCTTGGCACAGGTCAAGGTTATCTCCCACCTTAACTGCTGCATTAGATCTCCCAACATGTAACGTGAAACAGCTACATATGATCTGGAACATGGTGGCAGATTTGGTATTAAATCAAACATAAAAGTACAAATACGATTATATCATTTCACAAAATTCATTAGTTATAAAACTTCCAGAATCAAATTTGAGTCTCAAATGATTCACAGCAAAGTCACTACAGGACCTGCTCACAGCTACCTAAACATATGTGACAGTTTGTCCTCTCTGCTACTAGCAATCACTTGCCTCTTGATTAATTTATTAACTGTCTTATTCTGGAATACATCTTTTCCAGGTTAAATTTTCAATACATAAATTTTCCAGGTTGATATATCTGCCTGTGTATCTCTTTTCTGTATCATGAATCTTTGGGCCTTTAGAACTAGTCCTAAATGTCATGAGAACAAACATAAATCTACAGTTGGCTTGTAATGTAACAAGACATTTTGACCTATTTGAGGAAATAAAGAACAAGTAACAGTAATTCTAAAAAAAAAAAAAACAGAAAGAAAATAAAGGGAAAAAAGAACCCTGATGTTTCAGAAATATCATCAGTAGCTTTAAAATAAAGGCTAAGATCGACCAGACCAATCATTTAGAAACCAGCTTATCTATATATACACACACATCCATTGGTTGACATTTCCATGGTTCCCAGATTAGTAGCTATTCTCTTTCAGCCAACATGGATCAATGAAACACTTCAGTACCAAAGTTGGCTATAGTGATACAAAGACCTGAATACACACAGCAATCAAATCAGTTCAATTGTCACACTAACCCAATTAACAAAATAATGCCCTGCCTATATTACTGCTTGAATTAAACTTTGGTGCCAGATAATGAGTGACATAAAGGGCATGTGTGAACAAAATCCAAAGATTGAGGCAAGAAAAACAACCATAAAACCAGTCCTGTGTTTATTTTGTCCCTGAACATAGTGACTAATGATCAGGAGGCACACCATGTAGGAATGCTTGCCCTTATTTTTTGTGTATTTGTGCATCTGTCTTACCAGCTGAAGAACCTTACTGAATCCAAGAGTACAACTCATTTATTTATTTTAAGTTTATTCTCAACACTGCTTATTTATGTGATTCCAACACAGGAATTATATCCTGTACTACACTTTGGAATTCCCATCCATCCATCCATTCATCCATCCATCCATCTATTTCTACCATTTTTCCCTTAACAGGGTTGCGGGAAGGGGGGGCTGGAGCCAATACCAGCTGTTTTGGAATTTCCATATTTCAATAATAGTTTAAAAAAATCAATAGCTATGCAATATAACATTCTGTTTGTTTCTTATATCCAATGATGTCCAAGTAACACATGTCCTTACCTGTAGCTGCATATACGCAGGCATCATCAGAAAAGAAACATCTTCAAAAACATTTATTACATCAATCCACACACTGATATTCAAAATGAAATCCAAGGCTCTGCATACTCTCACTGCTGAAAACAGTAAACGGCACCTCCCTATAGGTTTGGTGACAATGAGAGAGAGTAGGGGGAGAGGAGATGTAGATTGTAGAGAAATAGTAATTGTTTATGTTTTTTTGTCTCTGTCTTTGTCTTTCTGTTCTCTGCATAATCCTTTGTCTCTGCATTAAGTTGTTTCTGTTTATTATTTTGCAACAGGTTATTTAACACTTGCGCTCCACCTAATTGCCATTTATAGTAACTATTTGCTTAAAATATATTTTTGGTTAACAATTATTTTTTGTTATTAGAATAACTCCCAATTGCTGTTTTCATTTTTTTAAACAATTGCTGCTAAAGTATTTATTTTTTTTATAAATATCTTCATTAATTTATTAAAATTATTCTAGTCATTGGCAATATCCTTATTTTGTGTCTGAAAAAGGCTCACAAAGAGTCATGGATGAACTTCTAGGAGATTGGGCATGGTCATGGAGCACTTTTCACCACAACTTTGCTTTCTTTAGATATCTGAACAGCCCAACTGAAATGGTCACCTCAGAAAAAGTCACATCCTCTGAGAAAGGCAAATATTTTCTAATCTGGCCGTAACCACAAGTGGTGCCAAACGGAAACCTCCGTCAGTTAAAAAGAAGCTTATGTGGTACAGTAAAAACTGCAGTTAGCCACTCGTCCGGTCGGGAGTGGTTTCTAACGGGAGTTCACAGCAGATTTAAACATGTTTACATGCAGCTGCATGAAGAAACGGTGTAGGACAGTCACTGTTTTTATCCAGCTAACAGCATACCTTAGCTTTTGCCTACTCACCTCTGCTAGCTGGTTATCTCCTGTTAAGTTTGTTAACTCTTAGCTGCCAGACAGCTTGGAAAATTGATAAATGTCAGTCATCCTCCCCACTCTCACAGCCCCCCCTCTCAGTTTTAGCTCTTTGTCCCTTTTTGAATTCACAAGAGGGGCAGCAGTAACACGCATGAGACTCTAAAGATGGCGATGGTAGAGTCAATATCACCATAGAGTGCCTTTTAGGGTCCTCAACACACACACACACACACACACAAAATTATCATCTACTATTAAACATCAACTATTAAACATTTACATATGTTAGCAAAATTAAAATAATCTCAAAACTAGTTTATTTTATAATATGCAGTTTTTCTTTTTTCAAGTAGGATTTTGGCATGTCCCACTGACTGTTTCTTTAAATGTTGCATGTCTATTAAGTAATAAAATTATTCTAAATATTTTTTACATGTCTTGATTGTCCATTATAACTCAAAAACATTTTAATCAAATATATTCTACTTTTACAATAATAATAAACATTTAGTTTGTGTCACTGAAAATATTGTTCACCTTGTCACAACATCCTTTTACAATATTCCAACCTTTTAATCATCCATTAAGGAGATGAGAGAAAACTTTTTACCCATTCTTCAAAGTTTTAAATAGTATTAATTAATAATAAATTCTGTAATAAAGTAGTCCAAGTGTACTTGAAACCTTATGTAGTCTAAGAAAACATTAATGCTGTAAATTCTCACATTTTCACTATGAGATGAGACAGGGGCTAGTGCTGAAATCTGATGTTTAATGCATAGACAGAATTGCTAAAGCAAGTATTTGAGAGGCACATGTGGAAAAGCATCACCGAGCAAAACTGTGGCGCCGACAGGACTTTGATTCATCCCATACTTGCTGAGCACACTAAGTTTTTACAGCAACAAATTCCATCACATCAATTTCACACAATCTCTCCAAGCAGGTGCCATTAAGCACATCTGCAGGGCCCAGATGTATTCTATTTAGCCTGGTCGTATAAAATCTCTGCTTCCTTCCTTGAAGACATTTTAGCTGTGACTTCTATCCATATTTCAGTACACAATAGAGCTGATAAATCTATACAACATTTTGTTTGTTTTTTTTTTCTTTTTCTCTTTTCTTTTTTGCTTGTAAATCTGAACCAATTTGAATATAAAATATTTCATTCTTATCTCATAACTAAATATGAAAATGTTGAATTGGCCCACAGTGTAAACTGTACAAATGCAAATCAAGTTTTATTACGATTTGTTAACGATCTCTTGTTCTTGTACACTCATTATTCCACAAATTCATAGGCCCTAACACAAATGATTACTTATTCCAGACTTATGCAGTCTTCCACAATCTTTTACACTTTTATAAATTGTCTCTCATTTGCCATTGTCAGGGTTTGTGTTTGAGTGTTTCCTGTTTTATTTTGATATGTTCCTGTTTTGTCTGTTGTATGTGTTTTAGCTTCACTCATTATGTTTAATTAGTTTCACCTGCCCTTTGTTAGTTCATTCGTTACACCTGTGTCCCATTGTTTGTCAGTATATTTATTCTCCCGGTTTCTGTTTCAGTCTTACGGTTCATTAGTTGTAGTTGGAGTTAGTCTGGTTTCTTTGGTTTGTGTTTTTTTTCTGTAAATTATAATAAACATTGTCAGTCTGCATCATTTGCCTTCTGCCTGATTTGGGTCCACTCATCTCCACCATCTCCTCCATGCTTGCTCATCCCCAGGTTTTATGACAGCCATTACTTACTTTTCCATACATAAAAAAAAAGATGTGGTTAAAGTAAATCACCACATATGGTTATGGTTTTCAGTGTAAGATTTTTTTTATCTTCCTTTTTTAAGTGACTGATCAAAGTGGAAATGTTCAAAAATCCCCCAAAAGTAAAGCTAACAAAATAATATAAAAATAAGTTTAATCTAAGCAGTGTCATATTGTTAATAGTTTAAGGATGCCATTAAAAGGTACTTCTGCATTTCAAAATGGACACTTCACCAAACTGGCAACAATACATGTCTGGAGAAATGTGGAAAGAAAAGAAAGCAGCTTGCTATTTGACCCAGTTGGAGCCATAATCCATATGACCTTTGACCAATCACTTTTAAGACTGCTACAGGGGGTGAATAAAGCATTTAGACCTATAATCATACGTTATATAAGGCTTATAAGTCAGTAGCACTGAAAAGGCATTCAGTGTTTTGCTCAAGGACAGGTCAGTTGGTAACAAGGAGGCTGTAACTTTAAAGCAAAGCTCAATGCATCAACTCCATGTACAGTAGTCTCACTTTTTAGAGAGAAAAAGAAGGTTACTTATAATCCTCAGCCTCTTTTTGTCGTGCCATGAGGGGTAGACACATCTATTATCCCCTCATATTTGGAACCGCTTCTGAGAAATCTTTCTTGGAAAGTGAAAAGCATAATTAGGGCACACCAAGGCTTCATGTAATTTATTTTTTTGTTTTTCTCTCTCAGATTTTAGATTTGCTGCTCTAGCTCAAACCTGGAAAAGATCTGCAAGTCTGAAAAAGAACACTGAAGGTTTCCAAATCTGAAAGTTTTCCTGGCAGGAATGCCGCTTTGCAAACACATACACACACAAAACAAATGTGACATTTTTATACTTCTAAATTTATCCTAAGAAAATAAAAAATAAATCATTATACTTTAAGTATCTTGATCGGTCCTATGAGGATAGCTTCCATCAAATCTTTTCTCTTAAAACTTTGTTTATTTATGCCAACTAATAAAGCACATACAATTTTTTTTCCTTTGTTTCCCTTCTGTCTTCTGAATTTGAAAGCAGTGTATTTTCTGAAAGCTGGAATCCAGATCACCTCAGTTTAACATGTAATGAATTAATCTTAAATTTAGTGCTTCCTTTTCCACACATTACCACACATTCTGCATAAAAAGGACACAGCTAGTACAAGACCTAACTGCTGTTTGACTTCCTTACATACAAAGGTAATGTTGCTCATAGTAGCTAGAATTGATCACATGCAGTCTAGACCGACAATTGATTGTGTTTCTGGCAATGATTAATTCAAAAGAAGAATCATGTCAACAGCTGGGCTTGAATTATGAAAGTAGTATTAGTAATGAGTGGGACACAGTGACTAAACATGAACCGTTTGTCTGCCTGGATCAAACATTAGGAACCTTTACCTTGGGGCTCTCATTACAAACTCTTTGGCAGTATTGATCTCTGTGGGGAAATTATGCTTTACCTCAGAGCCTCCAGAGTGAATACAAATGCATTAAACAAAGTAGCACTTGCAATGTCAAAGTGGAACTCAATATACAGTATGTCAGTGAGACCATACACACCTGGAGAACAGAGTAGGTGATGATATTGTATCTTTGCTCTTAAGTTAAATATCCCTGGGATTTAGTGATGTTCCTTCATTAAATGTCAGGGAATCAAGAGATTAAAAAATAATATTTTATACAGTAGCATCAGGGGCCAAGCTCTCGTTCTGCTTAGTCCATCTGAAGCAGTTAAAAAAAATCCTGATACAATCTTTTCTGAGATTGCATAAAATAGTTTTTGTCAAGATAGGTTGTTTGATTTGTCAAATGAGAATAACAATAATAAAGAAAAAAGCTATTGCATTCAGTTTGAAATTGTATGATTTTATACACACAGGTAATACATTATATGTAACTTTAATCATGACGACTGTTTAACTGCATTAGACTGAATTTGTCTGTGCTCAGGTTTGTGTGAGTGTATATAGACACAAAAACCCTGGCTTAACAAAAAGGTTGTCTCTTTTTTAAATTAAACTTCATGAGTTTGTTACTTTAACTGTTTGGATTGTTAAATCTATATAAAACAAATAACTCCCACCATGTGACACCAGTTCAATATTTCCCATTTCTTTCTTTTGTTTGAGCAAATGTAGGCACACACACAGTGTTTTTCATCCCTTCTAAAGGCTCGCCTATGTCGTCTTCCTAGTTTCCTTGCTCGTTTTCCTCCCAGCCTTGCTCTCTATTGTGTAACCGTAGCAACAGGTGGAAAGTTGGGCTGTCAAAACAGATAAGGATGCAAAGAATGAGGATATAAATAGGAGAAATGGGGAAAAATGTGGGACAATTTGGGCAGAGAGACATGTCAAGGCGAGAGTGCTTACTGAGCCATACCAGCGAGATTATGCAACAGAGAAAAAACAGTATTTGATGGAACTGAGAGTAAAAGAAAGAGGGTGGATGAAAGGAAATTCAAGGAGGGTAACATAGACATTAACAGAAATTGACAGATTGATTTTGGACCACTGCAGTGCACATCAGAACATTAAGACATTAAGTATAACATTGTGTGTTATTTTATAGCCCTTACCTGAACATCACTTCATATTACATCACCCCAACATATTAATTCCTATAGAAAAATGAAGTGTCTAGTGAACTGTCTGCATATGGCTTGTCTAAGTACAGTTCATTAAAGGATCAAAACAAGGGGAAAGCTGATGTTAGACCACTGGCAGCTCAAGGAATCTTTCAAAGGTCACAGCCTATTGCCTTTTAATGTCAAGTAAACAATAACTCGAGATGAGTAATTAATTTTGATTAAAAATATAAATATAATAAAAATATAAATATAATAAAGACATTTTTAAAGAGGGCAGTATTACTTGCCTCCTCACCTAAACCGAACAATACATCATTCCCCACATTCTATCCTTAAAAAACAACATATGTTCAATACTGTTTTTAAAATGTACTTTGCTAGTTTTATGTAAATAATACATACTTTGAAGGGATAGTGAGGCTAGTTTAGATAGATAAAACGTGTTAAAAGTCCCAGTAAAATTATTCAAAACTATACTCCCACATGCACACACACACACACGCACAGGTATTTATCTATTTACACAGTTGTCTCAAATCTCAAATTTATTCATACACTTCTAATAAATAAATAAATTGCAATGGCAATATCAAGATTCACACAATTATCAGATACACTGCTGGGATAAAGGAGGAAGTTCAGACCACAGAAGTTAACACATGGAAGCTGTTCACCATGCATGAATGATTCCTCTCTAAATCCGGTGTCCAGGGGTTATATGATAGGTGCAAACAGGGAGGAAGAGGACTTGTAAATATCAGGGTCACCATAAGAGATAAAACATCCAAGCTCCTTGAATACATCAGGAAGATGACATCAAGGAAAGATAAGCACTTAATGTATGTTTCATGTAATGGAACCAGAGGAGAACAAATTTGAGGATCCATCATGGGAGGACATGCTCCCGTGTGCGATGTATCATTGACAGATTGCAGAAGTGGCGGATATGAACAAGTCCTACCAGTGGCTAGAGAGGCTTTGACTGAAGGACATTACAAAGGTTCCAATCATGGAAGCACAGGAGCAAGCTTTAACATACCAGGCTGAACCCAAAGTGCAGACAGTGCAAAAGGCCCCTAAAACCATCCGGTACCTCAAAGCAGGGTGCAATTATCTGGCAATATATGACACATCATAACCAAGTACATAGCACGTAGTGTACAGAAACATATGTGCAGAATATGGACTGAAGATTCCTAAGTCACAAATGGAAACACCTCCCAAGGTAGTGGAGAACATAAAGGCAAAGGTGGTGACCAAAAGACCAGATCATGAATAAGCAGCAGAGGAGTAGATTGCAATATTAGGAAAAAAAACTGGAGAAATACCAAGGCCTCAAGGAAGGACTGGAGGAAGGCTGGAAGGTGAAGGCAACAGCAGTACTTGTACTTGAGAGCCGCATTGCAGAAGTAGCTCAAACAGATACCTGGAGAAACATCAGACATTCCCATCCGGAGGAGCAGAGTCCTTCAAGCAGATAAGACTCTGGTAAAGAACCTGAGTTTGAGATGAACATCCACCCGCCCCACCCAGAGGAGATGGAAGGGTGGGTGAGCTTGATATGACACTGTGTTTCAGCAATAGCTAAATTTACTCTGACATCTCCGAGTGGTCTTTTCAAGTTAGAAGCACAGACATGTCAAACAATGTTTAGAATTTCACCATATAACGCTGTTTGTCTCATTGCATTTTTAAACAGCCTTTAAAGATGTTTTGAAAGCAAAGCATATCGATTACCTCAGAGATGTTTTTTTTTTTACATTTATCATTTCTGAAAGTATCAGCATGTAGAGAAAAAGCAAAGACAAAGCATGCGTACTACTGCATGCTACACCATGCGTGCATGGAATGTAATGTAAAATAAAAATGACGTGATCTATTTAAAATGATAGAAAAATATCTACTAAAAATATGTAAGGATAATAAGCAGTATGCATGTTTTCTGGCATGAATAAATGCTTTTCATTGGGTGTTTGCCAATAACCCTGATTCTAAAATAAAAAAACTGTGATGATTTCAAAATCCTTTGAATGACATTTGAATGATATTCAGTAGAGTAAAGAATTAAATGTCAAAGCAATTTTTTTTTCATTAAATATATATTTTTATTCCAATGGCAGCAGGGAGACTTAAAAAAACAGACAAGTGCATCTTTACCACCATGTTGCATCATTTTTCCGCTGAAGCGTGACTCAGTTTGGAAACTGGAAAAGCTAACTGCAGTGGTTTTTAAAAAGTAAAATGTTTTTACATTCTTGCTCCATATAAAAATACAGTACCTAATCAGTGAGGGGCATTGTGAATTGTTTTTTGTTTGTTTGTTTGTTTGTGTTTTTTTGTAAGTCCACTCAAATGTCTCTATATGATAAGTGTGAACTTCTGGTTTAGGGCCTCTGCTTGTTTTCAACACAGCAACTATGTTTTTATTTCAAGCAGAATTTGTGAATTTTGAAAAAATTGGAACAATTCTTCTCCTAGATAATATTTTGTAAGTACAAGCTTCACAAATGCATATCTATTTCACTATTTTCCAGGAGAAAAAACAGAATATCAAAGGCGAGAGGCAGAAAACTGTGCATGTGCGTCATTGTGGTGGGAAAAGGTAACAAGCAAGCGCAGAACAAACCAGAATTTACTTAAAGCACAATGAAGGTTTACATGAAAGAGTATTTAACTGTTTATTATTTTATTTATCCATCCTCTAAAATCCTTTAAAGGTAAAATTATGTTACTTTTTGGGGCAAATGTTATGTTGTAAAATGTGATTCATTTATATTAACTAATTACAAACCTGCAATTGTATAGATCATTTTTTAATCAAGTCCCGTGGCTAATTCTTTTTCTTTTATTTTTTTTTGTATGCTGCCCTGTTTCCAAATAATTAAATGAAACTGGTGTTTTTCAAAAATTATTTTATCTTTTTTTCTTTTATCCCAGTTACATTTCAGTACTTAGTAGTTTCTGTTTCAGAACATTTAATTGTAAAACAGAAACAGAAGTTCATTTAGTTTGAAAATGTCTGTTTCCTGTTGAATTCGATTTAACAAAAATCACTTTTGAATCTGTTATAATGCTGAAAAAGATCATTTTTTTTCTCCACCCATCATCACTCAATGTCTTTCTTCTATCTAAAAGTTTCAACAGCTCATTGGTTTCCCCTAATCATCCTCTTTGTTTTGTATTAAACTTAAGAAAATGTGTTTTGGGGCTTGGCTTTTATGCACCTGGTTGAGTTTTTCTTTTTGTTTGATGATCCATGTCTGTGTCTATTTCACTGTCTCAAAAAGTGTATCTTTCCTGTGGTGTGTGCGTATGTGTGTGTGTGTGCGTGCACTGGGGAGAGAATGGAAGGAAGGTTGCTGCCGATATTGGTAATGTGGCGTTATGCCAATCTCATTAGCTTAGCATGCAGTGGGCAGCCTGCCCGGATAGACACTGTGTGTATGTGCGTGTATGCGTGTCTCTGTCTAGGTGCATCAGGGCCAGTAAATGCCACCACTCTGGCTGATGGTTCCAATAAGAGTATTAAAGAAAGAGGGAGCAAGGAAAGAAGGATAGCATGTGTGTGCGAGAGAGAACTTGAAGACAGTGGATGAAGCTTAAAAAGAAAATATGTTTATTTTTCAAAATAGCAAACCACTGAGGGAGGTACATGCATGAAGAGGGACAGCTCCTCTTCTTTGCCCGTGCCATTGTGCAAACCAAAAGGTCTACAAGTAATTATCATAGTGTAACATGGGTTAGATAACGCAAAGTGCCTGACACAGTGTGTAAGTGTGTGCTCTTGTGTTATTGGATGGTTGTGACTGTGTAAGACAGAGAACAAGTGAGAGGGAGAGGATAAAAAGTGACTGACTGTGTAATTGGTGCTTTGACATTAGCTGTCTGCATGACTACTATATCCACAGAGGTGATAGGGAAAAGAAGGGGAGGTGTTATACGTGTGCCAGAGGGTGTACATGCTTGTGTTTGAAAGAGACAACATAAAAAGTGAAGAGAATAAGAGAAGGCGTGACAAAAAATGATATCCTTGAATAAAACCTAAGTTCACTTTTGGTTCAAAATGGCTTCTGACTGCTCTGTGTTGGAAATTCATTCAGCTGGCAACATCTGAAAAACACAAAATAGACTTAACTATTATTTTATCAGCAGGCGGTGGCTAAATTTACTATTATCGTGTCAAACGAAGTTTAGCTAATGTTTGCTCCATACTGATGACACTTTTTTTAAACTCTTTGTTGATGTTGTCTGGCTTCTCAATCAAACCATGGAGAGGAAAATACAAATTTATAGGAGAGGGAGTTGGATTGAAAGGGGAGCCAGAACAAATGATGTCAACAAAGCTTGTGGCATTTTCATAAACCTAAAAATGTCAACGAGAAACATCAAATGAAAGTAAAGGTTACATCTCCACACTGATGAGGCCACTGAATGTTTCAATTCTGTCTTAAAATAAAAAAAAAACTATGAAAAATTTTGTCCCTCTAAATATTAATTTAACAATCCTTTTAGCCCATTGCTGCTCCCTCGTACTCACACATCCGTAATTTTCCCCTCAATTCATTATTTAATCTACCCATCCGTCCGTCACAAAGACAGATGCACTCATTTAAATCACTGGAAGCCAAGTGAAGGATTTGGACAGAGGCCGAGCGCAGAGTGATGACCGTAATGGCATACGGAAGGGGATGATGGGATAATTGATTGTTTAATTAACCACTTAACGTAATCAACTTAATTTAGACACAAACCACACCTGTGTGGAAACACCTGCTTCGAGTGCATCCAACATCCTGGCTCAGGTCTGCTGCTTGCTGGAGAAAGCAGCTGAAATACCATTTCAGTCAATCAAGCTAAAACCTGACTGGAGCAAAATTCAATATTTTATAATAACTGTGTTAATTTGTGGAATAAGATTACTTATCCATTTTCAATCTACAGTGAATTCACACAATAACACAAGGGCAATAAATAAATCTGCCTTATACAGGATCCAGTTTAACATAAGCGCCAATTCTATTCTGCCAAGAAAGTACTAAGACAGAAACTTTTTCTTCTTTACTCAGAACATCTTGCTTTTGGCGGGTAGAGATTGACAGCTGTTTACTTGACACCTAAATGCCCCTCTGAAACAACTATAGTCGAAACAATTAGAAGAACCATTAAAACAAACGCTAATAAGATTCTTTCAAAATAACAACCAGGCTTCAGTATTTCTCACTCGGTGCCTCCATGGAAGCCAAAGATAATGAAATCTTTGCGAGCAACATTTATATCAATAAATAGTACATCTTTTTATCATTCCAGTATTAATTAAAATGCCTCTGAAACAACCTTAAGATAACAAGCTGCAGTGCAGTCATGTTTGTGTCTCATTGCACAAAACATCCTGCAACACTTTATTTTTTACATCATATTGTTATTATGTAAACAATAAAATCAGGCTGGAGGCATGTTTTTAAAGTTAGATATTATAAAACATGCTTATTACGGAAAAATGTTTAGCTCACCTGATTAGGACAGTCACCCTGCTGAGTAAAAGAGGTTACAGTTAAGCAATGACTAGTTTCCAGTGTTTAACTTGGGCCCTGTGATGCATGTAGCCCCATAGGACTGAAGATTTTCGCTCTTTGACACCTACTAACTGAGGCTAATCTAGCATCTCTCTTTAATCATGTGTCCGATCTGAACTCTCTCCAGAGAGTAAAAGTCAGTCCAATATTGACTCTTGTCTTGATCTTTCATTTTCCCCCTTGAGGGTAATGTCTTCTTGGTTGCTGTAAAGCAAAACAGAGATATCACAAGATGCTCCAGGCTGGAACACACATTTTTGAAGTGTGGCTTCTCAGCCCTGGCATCCTGCAGAGCAATAATGGGCCCGGGAATTTGCACATTTTTAGTGTGCCATCAAAATGATTCAGCATCAGAGAGTTTAAGGTTCAGAAATATTTGTAGGGGAGACCAGAGGTGGTGGTGACACTTTTTGCTTCAACTCATCTAACTCACTGAACTTTTGAGCTACAATTCTCAAACTTTATATAAAATACCCACATTTGTCTACTAAAAAAGCCCCAATCACACAAACATGCAGTGGTCTTTTGTTAAAACCTACCTCACTACTGGGTCAGGTTGTAACATCCTCAGCAATGCCATTTAGCTTTTTTTTATTTTGGGAGAATTTTGCTGTTGTTTTGTTTTTTTTTATCTATGTTATTTTTATTCCATGTTATTTTGTCTTGCTTTTCTTTTCTGTTCCTCTCCCATCAGTGTCCGTTTTGCATTCCAGACTGCCCTGCTTTTGGAAATGACGGTGTAGCTGAAAGACTGAATGTCTAAGCTAGAGACAACCTGAGGTGCTTGGTTCAGATGAGGCATATATCATAGTGACATCATAAATAGTAGAGGAGTTAAAACTCTCTAGTCGGGACTATCTGGAGGAGAGGAGGCAGTGGCCAGGTGTGCTGCATGAGAGGACAGCAGGGAAGATGCAGATGTCAGCGATGTACTTGGATCTGGGCAGTCAGTGATTTGTGAGGGTGCATAGGGCCATATACAGTATCTGTGGACTGGAAACTGGCTTAAATATTTTTGGGATTTGCTACAACTCTGAAATATATAAATATATATAAATATAATACAAATCTGAAATATCATATATCATTATTATCTTGGTAAGATTTATCTTCATTCAGATGTCAATTGCTGTATTTATCATAATCTTTAACTGGACGTATACAGTACACAGCATTCCATTGGCTGTTTAAGTTTATGGCAGGGTTTAGTTATTTACGTACTAAACAAAGTTTAGTGTTGGTAAAAAGATCCTTTGTTATCACAAAGGCTTTTTCCCTCAGTAAAATCAGAATAAATATGTTGTTCAGCTTGATCACTGTGCGACTGAGTAGGAAGTGGCCAAACTCTGACATGATCATCTGACTACAGCTCATTCCTGATTGGTGAAAGTGGCGTTCCAACACTCCCCGTTCCCCAAACTTTCCCATCTCCCAACTATTTAACACAAAACAAAAACTTACTTTAATGATCAGAAAAGCCAAAAAGATTGTTACTGTGATATACAACTGATTTCAGTACAAAAACCAAGAAAATAGAAAATAATTTTCCCCCTTGGAGCCTGGTTACAGTAAATTTGCTTTCCATGCTGCAGGGCAAAATATAGAGAAAGGGGATTACATTTCAAAAGTAGAAAAAAATGCAAAAATCTGTATTTTCTACCCTAAAATAATTGCTTGCGGGTGGAAAGCTCAATAAATATGCCATTAAAATAATTACAAATGAGTTGACAATACATCTTCTTGTTTGATATCTAAATGTTTGAGATCCAGAATTTGTTTCCACTTGAATTCCTCTAATTACAAACACTGGAACAGTGCATTGAGTTTGTGCAGATGGCCACATACTTAAATACACACCAAGACAATTACTGTATGAAAAATTAGGATTCATTTTAGGAGTCTAATAGGTCTGTTTCATATCACAGCACAGGAACGTTTTACAGTGGGGGTAATCTCTGGTTCTATTTATGCTCTGCAGGCATCATAGAATCATGACTAACCCACAGCCTTTGCACACAAACATGTGAAAAAAACACAGAGAAATGTAGGCGCTTCTAATGCCTCAAAACCAGATGCATATGCACACTGCCTGCAGCGGCGCAAGGTGCCAGACATGAAAACATCCTCAATTGACTGGAAGGAAGATTCGTCTCCTCTGGAGGGCTGAGGGAGAAAAAGACATTTTACATGGATACACAGACACACAGGCACAGACACACAAGCCTACTGAAACACTTAACACCCAGACAAACCACACGGCTTTGCTTTGAACATTGTACCCGTTACAGATGGATACGGCGATAGCTAAGAGTGCAACCGCTATGAAGGGAGTACCAAAGAAAGAGCAAGAGACAGACTGACAGAAAAAGATAAAAACTCAACTTCTTTTTGTGACGTAAGAGTGAGTCTGTCTTCTTAAAGCAAAATCTGAACTGCTGCCTCTGATGTTTGCTTTGCACCCAGGTTTCTCTTTATTCTCCTGACCTCAATTTCACAGTGTTTTTTAAAGCGTTACTTATCCCAGAAAGGGGGTTAGCTCAACATGCATGCTCTTACACGGCAAAGCCTCGCTCCATCTTAATGTCCCAGAATATATTCAGACCTGGGGGCTGCCCAGTTGAACCACAGTCTTCTACCTTTGTAATTGGTTTGTCGTGCAAACTTTCACCGAAGCGTTTGGTGGTTAAGCGTTCAGCTTACGGGCAAAAAGAAACTGTTTAGGGAGGGTAAGCGTGTTTCACTGACACTTTGCACGTACAGATTTTACCACTTTCACTGAAAATTCACAACTGTTTTCTCACCCCTTATTCCACCCACTCACCACTCCCACTCTCACACATATATGCTGTCACTAATATTAAGGAATGGTTAACCATTGCATCAGCAGGGTATTGGGGTTGCAGACTAAGACTAAGCGCATATTGGAATTGATATCTTGTCAGATTCTTGGACAAGAACAACAACCTCTGAAAGTATAACCTCATACGCAGCTTCAAACAGTTTTACCAACAAATGAAACAAAGAAAAAACAGATGGAAACACCTCACCTGAGGACTCTGCTTGCTTCCATGTACATTTGTACATCAACAATTGTTTATAGCATGAGTGATCACTAGGTGCTTTTGTCTAAATTAAACATTTAAATCTAAAAGATGTCAGCATATGAAGATGGAGAAGAACATTTCAAAGAATGTATCAACAAGATTTATGTTGCAAACAGATAAACAATTTCACATGATCTGCCCTGAAGGCATCTAAGTGCATGGATGTAGGTGGGCGTACTTACTGTGTAACTGAGTTTATTGTGTATTGATCTGCATAAATATGCAGAAAATCTCCTCAAACTAAAAGGACAAGAGAGAAAGATCAAGAGAATAAATGATCTCCCCACCACATTACGTGTGGATGTATGTGTTAGCCTTTGACATAAAAAAAGACATTTTACTCATGCAAAATGTACACATAAATCCTTGTCACGGTTTAAAGTCTCTTTAGACTTGCAAATGCAGACATGTAGAATATAATGCATACATGCAATCTTTTAAATACAACACATACACACACAGAGACGGACATAATAACACGCCTCCACCCTCCAGCACCATCCTTAACAAGTCAAAACAATGTGGCAGAGCTGACAGCTCACATTAGACCACTAGGCCTTTAAAAGACCAAGAGTGTGTGTGCCTTTTTGAAAGTGCGTATGTGCATGTGTGTGAGTGTTTGCTGTGATTCACTCTTACATATAAATGTCAGGGGTTAGTGTAAAGTCAATGTCTTAAGAGTTGCCAAAAGCTTACAGCTCTTTTCCTCAGTGATTTCACAGATCTTAGGTCACAAAACAGAAAAAAAAACATTTTTAACTGTTGATACACTAAAGTAAATTTTGTTCTGCAAGTCAAGTATTGTGTAAAAAGATAATCTGAAAAGGTCCATTTTGTTTAATAATAATTAACTATTTTCTGTAATATTAATTTCTGCGTGACAGGTTTTATTTAGGAAATTGCCACATATGATAAAAGTGAAACTAAACCTTTTAAAAGCTCCTTTGCAAAATGTTTCTGCAAAATGTGTGCCTGTCTCGCTATGAATTTCTAAGTGGCCCATTAGCAACAGTCTTTTCTAAAGCTATAAATGACACAGACATCATACACTATGCGCTTACAATTTTCCAAATATCAAGCCACTTATGTTCAATTATTTTGCCATGCAAACTTGGGCTGCACTCAGGGGTACCTCATTTTAACATTTTAATACTGTTGTTTTAATGTGCTCCTGCCAGACCATGTTTTCATTGAAACTTGTAAGCAATATATAATTGCCCCTCTCTTTAAAAAATAAAATAAACACAAGAAAAAAAACAATATTTAGCAATTACTATGAATGTAGAAATGACCTTATTAGTCATTGAAACCCATAATCAGTACAGAAAGCCCCGCTGTGATAAGGATTTGGCCTTAGAAAGATGGTTTATAATCTAAAGTAAAGTAAGCAGGGTTATTTAGGGTAATTTTACTTCCAGCTTTGCTCATTTCTTATTATTATAATCATCATTATCATCAGCAGCGGCAGCAGAAAAAGTATCCTACTGATGCTGCAGAACAATTTTTGTAAATAGATTTAGTGTATACTAAACCACAGATTATTTATTTAGATGTATTTAATATTAAAGCCAAACATGAGCATGTGCATGCAAAGTGAGAACTAATATCTAGCTGAGATGCAGTAAGTTGGATGATGAATTCTGTTTGAATCACAGCCAAGAACATTCAATCAATTAATGACACAAGAGTATCCTAAAGTTTGTACACACTGCCCAGACTTGATTGCTGTTGCTGTTAACATCAGTGAGCATTGTGTATCTTGTCAAAGTGCTCTTTCATATGATCCGAGGTTTTTCAGCAGAGCAGGGAGCATCTCAAATATGTGTAAAACCAGTGGAAGCTGCATACAAAAGTTAAACATTTCTGAAGCTATAATAATCAAAACTTTTTAAAATATTTTTTAAGGCAACTAAAGTCTTCCATTAGCATGAGGAAGATGTCAACGCTTAATGAAAAATGTTCTTTACAAAGCACCACAGTGTGAAATTATGGTAATAAATCACCTGGCTCAGAAAGTGTATCTGATTTTGAATAAATGTGGCTATGAAATGTGAAAAATATGTGTTTACGTAGCTTTCTAAGGTGTAGCCTGCCTCTGGTCATAAGCTAGAGAGGTACGCTCAAACTACTCGTGAGGCTGAATTAGAGACAGATGATTGATGTATTTATGTTTAGTTTTTGTTTGTTCTCTTTTTCTATTTAAATTTGGTAACAGCAGCAATTTATGACTTAGTTACCTGGTATTACAGGTCTGATTCATCTACCAGAATAACTAAAATGAAAAAAAAAACCAAACACACACACACACACAAAAGAAACAACTTAATGAAAGAAAATATTCTATCACTTTTTTTCTTGACATTATCAGCTGCAGCGTGAGTTTTCTTTAGCGCTTTGGTGCTGCATAACAAGCGGCACAAAGACATACAGGATATGGGTATGTTGATCAAACAACATCCAGTTGTGATGAAAGTTGAATCTGGCTGAGGCTCAAATAACCTTAAGGCTGCACTTTCTGGGTTGCACACAATTGATGCAAGCAGGCACACACAAATGGATGCACTTCTCTGGCTCTAGCGCACCATTGTATGAGACATGAAGGAAATGAAACTAGACAGAAGATGTGACTACTTTTGTTCAATCCAATGCCATGGATGTTCTCAGTATCTGTATGTTTTTAAATGTTTTTGTGTTTGTGAAAATTAGTAACAAATATGCAAAGAAATGTAAAATATCAGGGTCTAATTACCTAATTAGTTGTTTATGAGATCAGGTAAGGTTGTTGGTGGTGTAAACTTAAACACTATTTAATTCTAAATATTAGATGTGGGCAAAGCTGCTAATAAATAAGTAAATGGGATGTTTTCTCAAAAAACACGAGACTTAAAGGACTGTTCTTTGTCTGAGTGGATGCCCCATATAAAAAGAGGCTAAAGGTCCTTTGTGACAGATGGCATGTCTGTAGCATTAGCTAACCAGTCCAGGGAAAAAAAGTAAAAAATAGAAATCACTACTTTAGCGTAAATGCATGGACTTATAGGTATACTGTCAATTGTCTCTGTGTTTACCCTTTAAACAGACTCTACGGGTCATCTGCAAGCTTTCCTCTGCATATACAGTACAAAAGAGTAAAGTCACCAATAATTCAACTCTTTGTTTAACAATGAGCTGTATGAAATATTAGTTTAACAGTTGTTTTGTGCGCATTGACTAAATAATTAATCAGTTAAAGATACAATACGGGCACATACACCATTCTAAAACTGCAGAAAGTAGCAGAGAATTGAGTGATCTTGTGCTGAAAGGGTTCACTGAAACACTGTAGTTTTTTTTTTTTTTTACAGACATTCTCTTTGTGAATTGAAATTAAGTGCTTTCAATGTCTACGACTCTAACATTTCAACCCCACTTATTTCTATTGTTTATCTTCATTGGACTTGTTATATTTTTATCAGAAAAGCTAAGCAGTGTTCTGTTTTTGTTCCTGAAATGATCCTAGGAGACCATACTGACATTTCCCAGTCTGGCCGATTAGTCGGTTACTCAGCTTCAGTCCATCTCTTGTCTGCGTATTTACAATCCCTTGACACCCTGTGACATTTTGTCAGCTTATTTAGCATTTTAAAAGTGACAGCATTTTTTTTTTCTTTTTGGAAAACACCGTGTTTGTTCTTAATCAGTACGACTGCAAAATCTCAAATAAGCTCTTCCTCTTCTTTCTGTAATAAGTTTCTCTATTTCTTTTGTAGTATTAGTTGTTTATTTGTTTGTCTTTACATTCTATCTTCTCTTAAATCATCCCTTTCTTCCATGAATAGTTATAATTTTGTTTTTTAAATTGTATTAAAAGCTTTAGGAGGACGATAGCAGTCACGTTTACCCTTATAGCTTTAACAAGGGTATTAAAAGCTCAATGCTCAGGCACATGCTGATCCCACAGAGATATGACTTTAAAGGCTATTCACACACACTGGTGCACACACAAATGGCCATCTTGCAAACAGACACTTGCCTGTGTGTGCTCTGATGCACAGAGAGAATATATCGATCCAGGACATTGTTATCAGATAGCCAGAGCGACCACTGCTCCCCAAAGTTATCAAGAAGTTAAGGCTAAGAACAATGAGAGCAAATGAGCAGAAACAAGAGCAGATAGGATGAAAAGAAGGGGATCATGTAAATGCTGCAGGAGGATAAACACTATGTAGAATAGAGACACAATACAAGCCATTATCAGTTTCTGACTGTCAAATGAGCAGGAAAAGAAAACTTTAAGACAGTGAAAAAACAGAAAGATGAGAATATGCAAGCATAAAAGAAAGTTCATTACTCCAGGCAGGCCTTACACTCGTGAGTGTTTTGTCAATCAGGAACGTCCTCCACAGTCAACAGTTAAAAATGTTAATATCGCTTTGAGACAGAATTTTAAAAAGCTGCTGGAATCCATCCTTCCCAACTTTTAAAGCAAACAAGAATGGTTTCCTCAAGACTTGCACCTGGGAAACATCAAGTACAAAAAATTGTCTTATATTGGTTTGTGAAGACTTGCTTGGGGAGGATTCAGTCAACACAACCCATATTAAAAGCAAGTTCCTTGTTGTTGTTCATTGAATAGTTTACTGCCAATGTTGTAGGTCATTGTCCTCTGAGATACACAACTCTTTGGTTGTTTTAAAAAGGGTTTGTTAGCTTGGTGTTTTTGTACAAAACATTGGCTAAGCGCCATAAACACTGAGCTAAAGCCAAATGTGCACTCAAATGGTGAAACATCATGTGTAACATAACTGAACAAAGACTGAGGCACATTTTATTGAAGTACACTGTATATTGTCAGGAAAGTACTATAGCTTAGATGACGAATCTCAATCTGTGGTCCTCGAGGAGATGCTTCGCTGCTCTAACACACCGGATTCAGATTAAATTGATCCAACGGTTTTTTCTCAAGTTCTGCAGGATCCATTCAGTAGAGTGAGGTGTGTGAACTCAAGCACTTCAGTTTGATTTTCTATTTTAAAATGATTATTGTGGGCTACACGGTGGTGCAGTTGGTTAGCACTGTGGCCCTCACAGCAAGAAGGTGGAATGTAGTGAGGACAAAAACAGCAAAAGCAACAAAAATATAAGCATACTAAAAGGACAGACCACAAATTTGCAACTTAAATAGACCAAGTAGCACAGTGACAGAACCAAGTCAAGTTAGAAGTAGATTACTTTATGTGTGAACCAGCAGTGTGAAGTTGACTCTGAACTTGGTTCCATTTTTTAAAGGATGTAAAGCTAATAATGATAAGGTATTACTACAAGTTAAAATTGTGTCTACTTATAATAACAGTGGAAACCCAATCAAGTTTCTTTATTGTCATTCCAAGTCTGGTCTTGTAACAAAGCAAGTCTACTTTTATGTTTGTTTTGGCTTCAGCCAAAGTTAGAGGAATATGTCTTTTTTAGCAGGTGCTCTGCTACGTTTCTTCCTGAACTTAGTCGCTGCACTTAAATGTTCTTTTGTGAAATGCAACGTCTGGTTAAGGTAATTTTATTGTGTGCATTGGCAGCATTTTCACCATTCAAAAATGGATATGGTGCATATGAAAGTAGGTTGGAGTGGCTTACATTTAATTTCCTGCAATAAGCTCTTCATTTTAATATAAAAATCACTGGTGCATGAAACTGACGAAAATAAGTTAATCTCCCACCCAGAAATATGTATTGCAGACCATTTTGCTGGAATGAGAACATATTTTCATTAACAGGTTATTTTAAATATGTTATGCTATTTTACATTTTTTATTTATCATCTACCTGGCTTTACTTCCCTTCTCTTTCTGTTCCTCGACTCTATATTAATTTGATTTAATCTTCTATTTAATTCAGCAACTCTCTGCAGTCTCCTTTCCTTTGATCATCTTCTTGCTTTTTCCTTCTTCTTTACTCTTCTCTTTTTTAGCACCCATATCCTCCCTCATACCATCCATTTTCAGTTTTTCATCCTCTTTTCAGTCTCATCTTCTTTCAATCTCACCAGCCTCTTCCTTTTTCAAGAGGGTGGCACGGGGGGTGGAGGTAAAGAGGAAGTATAAAAATGAAAAGAGAAAGGGGGAGAAAGCAAAGAGGTGCTTAGTGAAACTGAACATCTTTATGAAATAAGTGATGGGTGGAGGGATGTAAAAACAAAAGAATTATAGCATAAAAAGGCAAAAAAGACAGACCAAGAGCTCGAAAAATTACAAGAAATGCTGTATTTAAGGAGAAACAGATGTGATGAGACATTAGAGAAGACAAATGAGATGGGAGGAGAGAAGGAAGCCAGAGAAGCACAGAAGGGAGAGAGAAATAAGAAGTTGATAAGATGGAAAAAGAGAGTGAGAAAAAGATATCAGCTTTTCCAGATTGCTGATATTACTGTGGTTTGCATCATTCACAAGGTCGCTCTGTCAGTTTACTGGAGAATCTACATTAGCCGTTTGCCTTGGGAGGACTAATAAATTTCAGTGAAGCCTGGCAGCTAATGGAAGTGCATGTTTGAATATTTTTCTTTTTCTTTATTATTAGGTTTGTCTTTCCAAACCATTTAATGTTAAGTACATTTCAATCACAAAGAAATCATACAATTTGGAGTATGAACCTATGTAAAATAAACTTTCTTCCTTCAGTATCTGTCACAGGAAGTAATAAATGTGACACAATTTTCAAAAGTGTTTCTTTCCATTCGGTTTTCAGATTGAATATTTAAAAAATGAGGAAACCTAGAGCAATCGAGTTTATACACACACTACCAATCAAAGGTTTGGACACAATTTCCTATTGGATTTAAAGGGGAAATGTGTCCAAAGTCTTGACTAGTAGTGTGTGTGTGTATGTACATATATGTGAATATATAGGAACAGCAGTCATTATACACATATTTATTTAACAGGATTTCTTTGGTATACTTTCTGTGCTTGCCTAACCCTGACATAGCCAGCATATTGCATTCCTATAGACTGATCAAAAACAGAAATTCTGACAACCCATTCTATAAAAAAATACCACGAGGGACAACACAATGGCAACAACCCTGCTATAAACAGTGTGCATGAATAAGAAAAATGTGCTGGCTAAGTCAATGCAGTCCCATCGCAGTCCTCATGCTGCCCTTTTTTCATCCAACAATTTCTTTACTTTATTTCACAAACCAGAAAAAAATACATAAACCTAAACAATCTTACTTATTTAAATTGTTGTTTTTCCTCTTGGTGTTAGGAGTGTGTGGGGATGTTTTGGTTTGAGTAATGGATATAACACAGCTTCCAGAGAAACTAGGTTCATCTACCTGACCCACTTTTTTGTATACTGTGTTTTAGCTTTAGCTCTTGCTTTTCATTCATCTGTTTTAGATTTATGAACACAATACACACATTTTAATCCATTTCCAAGGCGAAACTACTATGTGTAGGTTGCACACTTCAATCTGTCTCTTTTGGGCTAATTGTCGAGCCTTGTCTTAAGAGTTAAAAACATGCAACATGAGGGTATTTTAATAAATATATTGTTCTTGTGCATTTTGTTTTACCATTTTACAATTTAAATATTTTACTATCCCCATTGTTTAAAGTCAGAAGTTCTAAAAAGATTTTATTTTTCCAAGATCCCTTTAGAAAAATTTTACTAGTAGCATAATAGCATGAAAACCCATAGAATAAAGATCAAAAGCACCTATGAGCTCACCTTTGTTTCCCAATATCAGGGTTTGAGTTTACTAAAACGCTCATTTCAGAAATATTAAAGAAAACCCTTGTAGCTTCTTAGTAGCTTCTACATAATTCTAACTGGAAGTGTTGTAGATTCATCGCAAATAAGTAATGCTCACTTCTAACAGAGTATTAGTTAGCTTAGTACAAATACTTGAAACAAGGAACAGCAGCTGTCTCGGCTCTATATAAAGCTAACAAAATCCACCCGCTAGGTCCTGTGAAGCTTTCTATTTAACTAATATATAT
>JBAMHV010000018.1:14251357-14261687 GCA_037177535.1 Pseudomugil gertrudae
TGAAATGACCTCCACATGTAAAACCAGTCCTGTTTTGAGGGTTTTCTAATTGTTGCCACTGTGGTGCCCCTGTTGTTTATTCCACGAACACCAATACAGCTGAAAGTGATTAACGATGCCCTCAGCTGCTTAACCAACTAGAAAATTATCGGACAGGTTTAACTGATTTCATGCCAGGCCCAATAAAAAAAGTGTTCCTTTAATTTTTGTGCGCAATATGTATGTATATATATATAATATATTATATTATATATTATAATTTAAAGATATACATTTCTCTGTGCAGGCTGTAATTGATGGGTTTTACCTGTTTAAGACCTGATGAGGGCAGGTAATTGTCACATTATGTTTTGACCTTCCCAGGGCGTAACACCTGATCTACTCTTGATTAAAAAAAAAAAAGAAATAAATACATATTACATGAAGTGTGCCTTATCAATGTGATGAATGCACATGTGCACAGAAAAAAACAACATACTATGTAGTGTACAACTTTACCTTAATTTTGGC
Organism: Pseudomugil gertrudae; assembly: GCA_037177535.1. Classification (NCBI taxonomy): domain Eukaryota; kingdom Metazoa; phylum Chordata; class Actinopteri; order Atheriniformes; family Pseudomugilidae; genus Pseudomugil; species Pseudomugil gertrudae. The sequence goes on from JBAMHV010000018.1 coordinate 14,251,868, forward strand.
AATCTCTCGTTTTATTGCCTGTATGTTTCAGTTTTGTTTAAATCTCTCATATATCTACCATATTACCATATTAAAATGGTGAGGGTGCTGTGCCGTCAGGAGAAGCAGAGCAAAATTGTGCATGCACCAGTAGAGCCTGATTGTAGCTGAAGCTGACGACTGTCAGATAAGAGTAGCATGTAAAACAAAGAAGAATAAGAAAGTGGCCAAACACCCGGACGCTCATACTGAGCAGAAAAGCAACTCCTCCACACAGACAATAAGTTTCTGACTTAACTACATTAGCAAACACTGAAAACTGTGTTTCTCAAGTGGACAGTATTGATTTAATAGGTTTGTAACAGAGAAATTTGTGTGTTTGAATCATTATTTTTTAAGAATATTTAATTTTATATTCAATTTTAAACCAGAAGGCTCAGCCATGGAGCTCACCACTTATTTCACTAATGACAAATTATTTCTTCAGCTGGTCATCAGTGCCAAGACATTATGTTTGTTTAAACAAAGAGTAATCAAGGAGGGGGGAGTGTGTGTCTATAGCTGCTTTGTTTGTGTGTGTATGAGAGTGTGATTTGGTGCTTGTATGTGCTTTGACTTTTTTTTTCTTTTTCTGTGATGAAGTTGAGTGTGACTTTGTGTTTTCAAGATACAAAAGCATTTTTTACTATTATGTAAAGCACTTTGTGCATGAAAAGTGCTTAATAAATAAAGACTCATCTGAGTTATGCCCCTAGCATATATAGCACCATATTTGCATGTTCCCGAGGTTAAAAACTTTGTTTACACCAGAGTCTGTCTTTACAAGTTCCTCTGAGTATGCATGATTGTATTTGAGCATATTCATGAAAAACACATGATTTCATGTTTGTGCATGAATGAGATCCCAGGAGTATTCTGTCGTACGAGGATGTTTTCTCAATGGACATTTAAATTTTCTTTTCTCCATTATCTTCTTCCCCAACACATTATGATTCTTCTCTTTACAATCTTCCTGGCGTAAGGCATTTTACATTAACATCCATTTAAACTTCCATTTTCATTTAAACACCACAATAAATGGTGCTGTTAACATCTATTTTTGCAGGACTTTAATGGATTTGTTGAGTAGATTTGTGACATTGATGAAGATTTTCAGCAGGCGGCATGTTCTTAGTGTTCCTCTCTAAAACTTGTTGACATCATATTGTTGATTTGATCTTTTTTTAAACACCAAGGTTTCATTGTGTAAATTAAAGCACTTTGTTTAGTTTGCCAACTTTTATTTTCTTGCTGTCTTATCCCGTTAGTTTACCTCACCAGGGATGTTTCCTTGCTACTCTATATCTTTTACTTGTGTATTAGAAGACTCTGTTCAAGTCTCTTTCAGTCATTAACACAGCTGTGCTGCAGGCATAAATGTTATTACTTTCTCTTTAACATTGGTCCTGTAGAAATATGTGATATGACCATCACCTCTTATGACCCTGTTGCAGGAGAAAAAGTTGTGTTTAATGTGTTGAAATCACGTGTTTGCATCAGTATTGCAGCTTTTACAAAGTGGATATATTTTTCCCCAAAGGTCCATGACCTCATGAGTTATTGTTTTTTGTCACTGTGTGATTTATTTATTTGTTTATTTAAAATATAAAAACCCAAACAATTTCTTTGGTTCTTATTAAATACCAAGAAAGGATGTCATTATGATTTCTGTCTTTTATGCAGTAAGATAACATTTCTGTAGAAGTAGTACCTCTTTTTTCTGATCATAACTACCAAGCAAGAAAACAACGTAATTAAAAACAAATAAATAGAAAGAGCAACTTGTACATGATGAGGTACTAACAGTTCTATGGTTAATAACAGTCATTCAACAACAGAAATATATCTTACGATAATTGTCAGTGTTGTTTTGCATTCCTACTCCTTTAAATGTTTCCTGTTTCACAGGTTACAAGCTGTCTCATTTTATCACAAGGTAAGGACAATGTGTTGGCTACTTGTTAGACATCACCATCTCGATGGCATCTGTTTACTTGAAATTAAAACCTTGACTGTTGGCTTATTGTGTAAATTAGAACTCTATGTGGCAGTTTGCTGTAAAAATATAATATTAAGAAACTGCTAAAATTTCTTTCCTATGGGAGCTAAAGAAAAGTCCTATTTACACAATAAAACCCACCAATTTTCCTCAAACGAAGTGGGGATTTGGAGCATGGGTAAAGAGTAAATACGTTAGAATTTGGTGCCGATCGGGATTACTTTTTAATTAAAATGACAAAGAACAGCTCAGGCCTCTACAGAGGATCTAGTCTCTGCCACTGTTGTTTGATGCAGTAATTAAATACAACTGGTTTACATACTGAGATGTTGTGTTTGTTGAATGAACAAATGATTGGCTGGGATTCGACACCTTTCATGCCCCCATACAGCTCTGCAACCCTGTATTTACAGCTGTGAGCCACTGAGAGCGCTGTTGCCTTTGTTCAGCATACTCAGAAAACGTCTTACTTCAAGAAGTCAGGCTAATTTGCAGAAAAAATTACTTCAGTGAAACCAAACTGTGTTGTATCCTTGTTTCATTGCTTAGAACCCCATTGCTCTTTTACCTGTTCCTCCTATCTGTCATTTACCCTGCACTGTCATATATTCTGCTGATAAATGGAATGAGTCACTTTGCCCCTCATTCTTTTCTCACGTATGCAAATTCTTCATGGACGACTGGACATCTATTATTTAAATGAATGCTTGTGTTTGTTTCCATTGTATTGCCCATTGAAGGAATAATTTCTAAATATTTGTGTTTACCCACAAACATGTTTCTGAGTATCGCAGAAAACTACAAGCATTTTAGCATTAAGTTTGCAACCCTGAATAGAAGTTATACTTTTTTTTTCTTTTCTGTTGTTCACACCTACATACCCATATGTGCACACATAAGTGAGGAGGAACTGTGTTCTACCTTGAACACACAAAGAGTAAGAGACAAAGAGACAGAAGTCTGGCAATGGGCCTGAAACACACAAAGGAACTATGTGAAAAAGAACTAAATTAATGTTTCTCTTTCATCTCTTCTCTACTTTTGACTCTGTTGGAGTTTCCTGAGACCCTGAAAGGCAATGAGACAAAAAAAGGACAGAAACAAACTCTACAAGTACACACGGACATACGTATCTAATGTTGCTACTAAAATGCTACATTAAATTATACCACATCAAAACTGAATAGCACGAGAATAGTTGTTGACTTGCTCTGTTATTCTTACATCATAAAATGATCCACACTAATGATAAAAAAAAAACATATGTAATTATTGCTTTTCTGGAAAAAAAAACTGGTTCAGCATGAATAGGAAATCTCACAACATAACTTTTTAGTTTTAAACCCAAAGTTAACATGCCTCCCAGTGGAAGCATATCACTGAAACACTTTTTCAAACAGATTATACCAAGAAGTGAGGCTGATTCAGCTAATATGAACCAGAGGAGCAGCACTTCCAATTAAAAGAGGCGCTACTTTAGAAATGAAGGAAATCTATCCGGAGATTAACACAGACCTACTTTGTGATACTATTGTGATTTGACACACTTAGCTGGCGACATGATACTGATAGTTACAAATAGTTAATAATTACCTTTAATTTTGTGAAACTATTATGATTTGACACACTAAGTCAGCTCGTGACATCTGATCTTGAATACTAAATTTCCCTCCGGGGATGAACACAGACTTACTAAATAAAAATATAAATAAAACAAAGCACTAGATGGTTACTTTTAGCTTCACAGTACCTTTTTCTGATTTAATGACTTTTGTTTGTTTTGTGACACTATTGTGATTTGACCTCATAGCACATCACTTCACCATATTTTTAAGTTGGTGTGAAAGTTCTTAAAGTGCTGAGTTAGTTTTGTGAACTTAAACTGCATAAAAATAATAATAATAGAAACAAAAGGATAAATAAAAAAATAAAAAGACCTTACACACCACTAACCAAAACCTAAACTCGGCCACAGGCACACACTAAATGAAAGGAAATCTGGTCAGCACAACTCTGCCCCTCAGGAATGATGCTTTCTCAATGAGTATGTGTACATATCACACCTCAAACTAGGCTAGCTCATACCCAAGGGTCTAACGCTTGCACACACACACAAACACATACACACACTTGCAGGAAAATGTTTAATTTCTCTCTCAGAGCTGCAGAACTTGTGTCTAGATTCAATATGCCTGTCTACCTCATTTCTGTTATGCTTATAGATGACATCTACTGTACATGTAGCATAGCTTCATTTATTTTTTTCCCCTCAGAAGTTTAAAGCAAATGTGCCAGTTTTTACATTCAGATCCACTTTGCAGTGGAAAGCAATCTTTCACACTGTATCCCACTTACATGCTGAATCGGCATACAGTAAATCACCCAGAAAACAGAACAACTCTTAATTCAGTATCACAGACAGATTTTCTGAGCTTTGCATTTCAAGTCAGCTAAACGCATACTGTACATAAGTTCCACAAGGGAGTGTTACATTTCAATTCCAAATTTAATTTGTTTTCATATCAGATGAGAACAGGGGAAATGCAAGCACCACAAAGGGGAAAAAGGAAAAAAAAGTATATCGTAACTGAGGTCATGTTCACATTTTTTTATAGTCACCGCCTACTGCAAAGTTAATGCGGTACCACAACCATCTAATATTGTTTCTCAGATGCAGGAAAAAAAATACAGCATGCAGAATCCACTATAAAACATGACATTGGTAAGATTACTCCCAAAGCAAGTGATGCAACTGCTGTTAACGTTCATTTAGCAAAAATACAGCTGGGATAAACTTGTGTGTACGCTTAATATGTCTGTCTACACATTTACAGCAAACGATGCAAGCACACTGTATCCAAAGTGTTCAATCATAGAGGCCACTGCTAGTGGGCAGTACGTAACTCTGGAACTCTGAACTTGTGAAAAGGTCAATCCCCATGTAACACTGTACTTCTGTACTACTTAATTATAAAGAAGCCGGTAACTGCAAACAAGTTCTAAAAGCTGCTCTTCAAAACTATCCGCCATTGTGTTTATCTATGATCTAGTGTTCATGCTTTTGTTTGAATAAATGCATCTAGTGTTCACTTCAATATTGCACCTTGCGAACGCAACACGTTACCTCGCATTAACTGGTGCAACCTACATGCCAAAGGTACACTGAATACGTGTGGGCAGCGTGATACATATGCGGACGCAATGCCAGCAGCAAGTATATCCCAGCCCTTACAAGTCATGGTGGGCAATGACAGAAAAATAATTCTATACTCTGCAGTGTTTGTTAGTCATAAAATGATAAAACCACCAGATGATGTTATGATGGCTAGTTCGTCCATCCGTCCATTTTCTACCGCTTTTCCCTGAACGGGGTCGTGGGGGGGCTGGAGCCAATCCCAGCTCACAATGGGTGAGAGGCGGGGTACACCCTGGACAGGTCGCCAGTCTATCACAGGGCCAGCACACATAGACAAACAACCATGCACACACAAACACACTCCTATGGGCAATTTAGAGTCTCCAATCAGCCTATCCCCAAGATGCACATCTTTGGACTGTGGGAGGAAGCCGGAGTACCCACGCTAACACGGGGAGAACATGCAAACTCCACACAGAAAGATTCCCGGTTCGACCCCCACCCCAACTGAGGCTCGAACTGGCATAGCTAGTTCTTATTCCTGCTTTATCAATGGGTTCTGCTACACGGTTTCACATAGAAAGCAAGTTTCAAGATCACTTTGTCAGAGATCAAAGTATGAGCAAGACCATGCTAACAGGTGGACACCGAAGAGCAGTTGCTTGTTTTCTTTGGTTAACCCTCTCAAAACAGACCTGTCGGCGCCAACAGGATGTGACATGCACACTTTATATGATCAAAATGTGCAAACCATATAATGTATTTCAACAGTTCAAAAAACACCAAAAAGCAGAAAAATTGACCTCCTCACCCATTTAGTTATTACAGAAGACCTTGGAACCCTCGCACTTCAACTGTCCAATCACAGGCCACATTCAGAGGGCCATTACACATTTGGAGCATCAGTACCGTAACTCCTAAAGTATTTACGCAAATTACAATTTTCAGACGGTGGTCATAAGAAGGTTAATCAAATTGCTTTTTGTTCATGCAAAAGGTTTGCAAAGCCACAATATCAGTCAAGTCTACATTAAAGGATTTTTTTTTACTCCCAACAGAAGACAACTCTAAATTTTTTTAATCCCATTGCTTTTTAGGGGACCACCTGAATTATATTGTATATAATGTTGTTGTTCTACACAGAGGAACTCTTCAAAACCTACCATCATTATGTATTTATTATAGATTTAAACATTACGTTTTCACTTCAGCATGTTAGATTAAACACCCAGGTAAATAAACAACACTGTGGACTAGAATTTACCAAACATTTCTGCTTGCTTACATAGGTCAGCAAAGCTGTTCTTTTTTTTTTGGTGATAGGTGTCCCTAAAGGAGAGAAGGAGCAGCTGCTTCGAACCATTTCACATCAATCAGCAGCAATGCACGCAATGAGATTAACAACTCTCTCTTTGTTGTTTCAATTGCTTTTGTAGAGACACTTGGGGAAAGATTTTCAAATCTACCACTAACACCTAACACCCCCCCGAGGAAAAACTTCTTAACTGTCCTTATTATTTTTTAAACTTTCTTTTAAGTTCCTTAGTCAACCAACGCAACATTAACTGTAATAACAGTCTGTAATCAAAAGCAGCTGAGAAGGTTTAAAGATCATTTTGGAGTGATGATGTAAGAACATAGCAATAAGTTAGCGGTGGGGGAGGTGGGGTGGGGGCACATACACGTAGTGTAATACTCATAGAAAATACTCACAAGCACTCTACACACAATTACACAACTTGGCCGCTATGACAGGGGCAAACGCATGTTCACTAATGTGAACTGTCACATTAAAGACACGAAGAGATCTGAAGACTCACACTGCTGTCGTAAAATGCTGAAGATTTCACATCACAACATTTATGACAGAAGTAAAGTGGAGCAGGGTTGTAAAAGCGGAATAAGGGCCAATGAGTTGGTCAGCTGAGTGTAATAGTTTGGTTAGAGTTGGTGACCTAATACAGTTTGTATCAACGTTACAAAAGGGTGGATTTTTGAGCAATAGAACTAAATCAGCTCCAGTTTGTGGACTGCAACACATAAATATGGCACAGACACTACAACACTTACCAAGTTTGATATGCTTTTAATATAGTCTACAAATAAACAAGACCATTTAGACCAGATCCCTAAAGAAAACAAATAGAAACCCTATAAAAGCTGCACATTTGCTAGCACAAAAACTCCTAACAACAGAATGTGGTGGTTGAAGTATTTAAATAGGTTTCTTAAAGCCCATTTATGTGCCACACAAATGATGGATATGGAGCATTTCCTCTGTCTTCTGCATAATTTACGTGTGGAATTTGATTAGTTTTCTGGGCTCTTATGGATGTGTACCCTGACAGAACAAACAGACAAGCACCACCGTACACTGCTGGGGGGTACAGAGCTGTATGGCTGATGTGTGTGACCCCTGAAAGATACAAAGAAGAACAGTAATCTGCAATGTAATTTTTAATGCCTCCACACACAACTGCCATCTGTTATACTGCCTCTTTTTATGTCTCTTTCTGAGAATGTATGTTTTTGTAATCTTGTCCTGCATTGCCATGTTTGTTAGGTGAACACTAAACTCTGTCATACCCTCCTACACATGCATTTGCTCACAACAATACCAAAGTACATGCAAACGTATAATGAAACGGTACTTGAAACAGATGTATCTGTTAAGTACATAAGGAATATCTCCTAAGATACAGATGATAAAGGCAGTGTGCTGAATACAATTTAGCTTGGGGATAATTAACACAGTCCTAAAAGGAGATGACATCCCTAGGGGAAAGAAACATTTAGTTTACACACTATATTAGCAATTTGATTCCCGACTGGAGTGTACTAAAGCAGGACACTGATCTGTGATTGTTCCTGCTGGCCTGGACAGCATCTAGCCTGGTTGCTTTAGTGCAATCAGCGTGTTAGTGTACATTTCGAAAGATCCACTCTTCACTGTCAGTGCTGCTGTCTGTCTCTTAGCCAGCTGCTAGCACAGCATCACGAAAGTCAAAATTATATGTGTATGTTCTGCTTCATTAGTTGGTCTTGAGCACAAATCCATTATTCAAGTAAAACTAGCAGTCTGCTAAATGTACTTAAGAGTCCTTAGCTCCTTTGCACCCATAAAGAAAAGCCTGTAGCTCTGGAGCTGAACAGCATAATCCAACAATAATGAACATTCCTAATTAGCTTTTTGTGTTTGTGTGTGTATGAGTGTGTGTGATGTGAGCTTGTCAAGAGGCGGGTGGTATGATTCCAGTTGTCGGGGGGTAAGTGAGTGTGAATCAACCCTGCTGACATCAAATACTCTCTCACACACAGACACACACGCTAAAGCGCAAGTTAAGCTGTACATGCCACTCATTGCACGAGTCATTGTTCTGAATGCCACAAGGCATATTGAGTGCAGAAAAGTGAGACGTGTCTGTGTGTGTTAGAGCGAATGAGAGAGAGACAGAGAGAGGGGCAGAGAGATAGAGAGAGAAGGTGCCTGAAAAGTTGTGCAGTGATGAATCAACAATATTTATGAGCACTCAGGGTGTCTGTCCTGTTTCGGAATATTTGAAACATTTGTGTGGGCATGATGTCTCACACAGACACACCTGTTAGGATGCTTTTGCTGAGTCATCAAGACCATTTAATTCACTCAATCTTTTTAGGAAACAGTTGCTATGACATTGTAACCTTGGATAAACTTTATGAACTCTCAGAATCACTTGGTAGAGCAGAAGCAGCCAATGAGATGAGGCAGACATTTTTGAATTAAAACAAACTATGCAGCATAGACACAAAAAAGAGGCAGATCATGAACATACAGGATGGACATGCGGGGGGCGCTTGAGTAGATGAAAATGCATGCAGATTAGCACTGCTATGGAAAAGCACCAAACACTGTCAGTGTGGTTCACTGAAAACAGGAGCACGTTTCTTACGATGTCTGGATGCTGTGTGGCTGTCCTGACTGACACGCCTCTACAGCACTGCATGGTCATCTGGGACAGTGCCCCTGGACTGGGAGACTGAGGCGATGGTCCCCCTTCTTCAAAAAAGGGGGATTGGAGGGTGTGTACCAAGTAATGTGGATCACACCCCTCAGCCTCCCCGGGAAAGTCTATTCAGGGGTCCTAGAGAGGAGGGCCTGTCGGATAGTCGAACCTCAGAATGAGGAAGAGCAGTAAGGTTTTCGTCCTGGTTGTGGAACAGTGGACAAGCTCTATACTTTTTTCAAGGTCCTGGAGGGAGCGTGGGAGTTTGTCCAACCAGTCTACATGTGTTTTATGGACTTGGAGAAGGTGTTCCCTCAGGGTAACGGGGGGCTACGAAGGTATTGGGTACCAGACCCCCTTGTTCAAGCTGTTTGTTTCTTGTACGACCTTGTTCCGCATTGCCGGCAGCAAGTTAGATTTGTGTCCAGTGTGGGTTGTACTCTGCCAAGGCTGCCCTTTATCACCAATGCTGTTTATTACCTTTATGGCAGGTACAGTCGAGGTGTTGAGGGGATACAGTTTGATGGCTCATGATCGGGTCTCTGCTTTTTGCAGATGATGTGGTTCTCTTGGCTTTATCTGGTCCTGGTTCAGCTCTCACTCAAGTGATTCGCAGCCAAGTGTGAAGCGGCTGGGATGAGAATCAGCACCTCCAAATCTGAGACCATGGTTCTCAACCGGAAA
>JBAMHV010000018.1:14279478-14291519 GCA_037177535.1 Pseudomugil gertrudae
GTGGATTGTATATAAAACCCGCGCCTGATCAAAATACAGTAACGGCACGCATAACTGAGACTGCGCCTTTTGGTACGATGCGCCTTGTGGTCGTGAAAATACGGTAATATAAAGCCATGTCTCATACACACATAGAATGTAGTTAAAGCCCACTAGCATGGCTGCATCCGGTATAATCTAAGATGAAAGTTACTCTCCTATGTTTTAGGAAAACTTTACCCAGTCCTGAATGTTTGGATAATGGTATGTCCAACTAACATTGATTTAAAAAAGGCCAATGGCACAGAGCTAAATCTTCCAACAAACACATGAGACCAACAGTGTTATGCACCTCATGTCTGAAGAGAGCTTTGGGAGTTTTATCAGGGCCTATTTGCCTGACTATATATTGACCTCTACACAGCAGCACGTCGCTCTAAAGTAAAAGAAAAAAGTTCAAGCTTTCTTTCAAATATATATACATGATAATACATGAACACAGATCATCCTTGTAGTTTTCCACCATCATATTATGATGCAGATGAAGTTAACATTGAAGAATATTTGCTTCTGTGTTTCTGTCTCTCTGTCTCCTTCTCTCTCTGTCAGCTATAGTAGGCCAGTTAACAGTAATTATGAGGTTTCTTGTTAATTAGCGAGGAGCACCCAGCTGTTTGAGCCCCAGAAGACAAAAGGCCTTCAGCACACACTCAAACACACATCCACGTACAGACATAGACACATGCTCATAGACACACCTGGGGGAGGTCTTGGTAAAATGTCAGGGCTGTTCAGATTGTAATTACAGGGAGATTTGCTGCCTCTCTTGCAAAGCCCAGATAAACCACCTGACTGACACACAAATACGTGCATGTATGCTCTCTCTAACTCACACACACACACCTAACAAAGTCACATTCACAGACACTCATTTAAACTTTTACAGAAAATCTAAATTGCACTCTGTCTTCCACAGAGACACCCACAGTCAGCACCAAGCAAAAAACGTGTCTCCAAGCTCTTAGCTAGATCATTATGCTGATCACCTGCCGGAAACCTAATGAAGATTAATGTGTACACCCCTCCCAATCATATTTCTCTTCATGTTATCATTGAGTGTCATGTAAGTATTCTAACTAACATACGAGTCCATATACAGTGCTTGATGTTGGTGCTCCAAGCCCGGCTGTCCTTGCAGAAGCAGATATGGGATCATGTGACCCTGGAGCACTTCGCTTTATGGCTCCTGCTTTGTAAAGACAGAGGTCTCTGCTTTGCATTACTTTTATATCCTCTTCGAAAGATTATTTGTTATGGATGAACAAAGTAGGTGAAACGCACGAGTCAACCTTGGCAAAGAATTTGCTCAGTGAAATCTGATGAAAGAACATAGTGAATGTTTGCCTCAGTATTATTTGACTTTCACATCTTTCAGCCATTGTTAATTCAAAACAATGGCAGTAAGTGCCCAATGATGGCAGTACTGTGCAGTATTCATCAGTGCCTTTATTTTGTTGCTGAGTAGAAGCTATAGGCAGCCACTTGATGGTAACAGACTACCAACCAAAGCTGACGAGACTCCCTAAAACACTTTGCAGAATTTGGTTGGTTTCCATACAATAAATGCACTTCTCATAATATATATACATGTCAAAAAAGCAGCAGAACAATTAACAATTGTCCCATTTAAGATTTACAGTTTTTATATGCTGTTTCATAGGAATCAGCATCGCTGTACACTGTGACTGTAACTTTGCCACAGTTTCATGTGTCCTCTTTGAAGTTAAAGGTTTGGCATCCCTAGTGGCCAAAAGTTGCATGGTTGAGGTTTTGTTCTGATAAATAAATTAAATTAAAAACATAGATAAAGCTCTCTTGCTTCATTTTCAAATTGTCTACCATTTTCTATGTTTAGAACTAAATGTTTACAGTAACTGAGTGCAAAAGTTGCATCACCTGATTTCTGCCACAGCTGATTGATTGTACTTTTTAATTACAGATATCACACAGAATAAACAATACAAAGTACTTGTAGAAATCCACTTTTAAATGACATAATATTATTTTATATGGGTGAATTTTGTATATTTCAGTTAAAAGAAAAAGTCTTGGGTAAATTTACAACACTTCTGTGACTCAGTCAATGAAAGTAAATCCATCTTAAATGATGTTGGAAACAAATAAATTGAATAATGACTCCCTGTGAGAACTTGGAACCAGTTAACAAAAGAAAGATGGGCAAGGCCCAAAATTAAAATGCCGTATCCCACTAGTCGGATGTTTGTGTGTTTGTGAGTAGGTGGATACACACTTACAGACAGACTGTCTTCCACTTTTTGTGTGTTCAAGTGTCTTTGAGTGTTTGTGTGCATGTTAAATGCGATCTGGACAGGTTCCTGAAAGCATGCTGAGCTGGAGGAAGAGTTGCAATTATAATTCCAGCACCCTACTGTTCTCACCATAGTTACAACAGTTTTCATTCTTCAACACCCATTTCCCACATGTGCTCCTTTTTATAACTCCTTCTTCTGAGAGCACACACAGCAACATCAGGGGTCAATTTAGAACAATCACGACCAAATGAAAGCAGCAACCACAACTCCTATCAACAGGGTCAAAGGAAGGATATGTTATTCTTTGAATGAAATTTTTCTGAAATTAGGAGCATACTATTGCTTCTTATGCCAATTTAATGCACTGTGACATGCAAAATTATATTTCTGTTAATGTACAGAGATACAGTTCTTAAGCTATTTACATACTTTGCAAGAGGGACGACTTTTGTCTTGTTTTTGAAGCAACATGGAAACAGTGAAAACTTTTGTACAGTCAATTTGTACTCCATTAAAAATGACCAGAAAAGGGTGTGGGTTGGCACACGGTGTTACCTATGTCTTTACACGTTAAATGTGTTGCATAGATTTTCGTACTTTCTCACCACCTCAATCTCCCCTTCATTAAAACTATTCTTTCAAAGTCACATCAACAAAAATGCAGAAGGGATAACTTCCACTTCATGCTTTTCCATATTAACCACGTCAAGAAGAAAGTTCTACTCGACTGATGATTGAGAACATAGCCACAAGATACACCCAACCATGTAATGATAATGAATTGATTTTATTGTGGGGGTTCACAACAAGACAAACTCCACTTCTTATAACAGCTCCCGTAACGACAAATTGCATTCACGAGACGTATCAAAGTGTACCAATTGAGCTGATAAAATCCATCATTTCTAATAATATATTATTCACCAAAGTAACAGTGATGTAAAAACACTGCTTTTCGCTGTAGCCATCCCTTCTCTGTGAGGATTAAGTCATCTAATTTTAGACTTCTTTGCAAATATTTAAACCAGCAAAGTGTTTTTAAATTTTGAGAAAAGGTTTGAGGAGGATTTGTTTGGCCTTTTTTATTGTCACAAAATCCATTAACATATTAATAAGACCTAAAAGGTATTTTGACATGAGCTGTATTGTCAGGAAGTTTTGCTTATAAGAAGTTTGGAAGCAGAGGGAGTTTTGCTTTTGCATGTTCATGACGTGGAACTCTATCCCTCATTTAGACCCGAGATGAACAGATCTCAGCAGTCCATTGACTGCAGCTGCTGGACTTTTGACTAAAACACACAGAAGGGCCACAAAACTCCAGTTTTACTTTCTTTGCGTTTCCTCCATTTCTGAACTACAATTCAATTTAAAATTCTAGTCCATGCTTACAGAGACTTGCATGGCCTATCCACTGCTTACATCACAGCTCTGCTGCAGCCTTACATAGCAGCAGGGGTCTTAGATCTTCTGATCAGGCCCTGCTGGTTGTCCCTCATTCAAGACTTGGAACAAAAGGTGAGTGTGTGTTTCAGGTTGCTGCCCTGAGACTTTGGAACTCTCTCCTATTGAATTTGATATCTGTCTTCTGTGGATATTTTTTAAAAGCAGCTTAAAACCTATTTATTTATCAATTTTATTTTTTATCTTTCTTTTAATTCACTTACTTTGTTCTAAATATTGCTTTAATATTTTATTCATGTAATTATGTTTTATTGTTGTGAAGCATTTTGTGACATTTGCTCTTGAAAAGGGCAATATAAACTGCATTTACTTTACTTATATAACTGATATTGTCACAATTTTATGTATTTGTCTATATATCACACCTTCTATATAGCTATGTTCAACATTAACAATGTGTATTGCATCCTTTTGTGTTTTTGTGTAGATTTAAAACAAACCATGCAGCTAATAAGATCTAAAAGCATAAAGGGAAACTAAACATCTTGTATATCCAGACTTTTGCAAATGACCAAAAGTCCCACTTTTGCCACAATTTATATTCATATAGAAGGCCGCAGGTCTGCATTGTGATGTGTCGTGCTTTGCTATGTGGGGTTTACTCCTGAGGGTTGTAGAAGTTTTGTTGAGCTTTTATTTTGAGTTTTTACCTTGATATTTTATGTCTCAGAGATTAGTTCCTATAAAGGTTCATTCCCAAGAGAGCTTTTTGGATTTAAACGTTTCAGAGTGTTTTCTTTTATGAGCCTTTTGGTATCAAAACAAATATTTCTCAGTTGAAAACACATTCACTGAAGCCATGAAGAGTGAAACAAACACCCTCAGACAAATATACTATTATCAAGCCTTTCCTGTCACTCTGATGGACTAAAGGTGAGAGTGGATGATGGAGTTTTCTTGATTATCATTAGATGCCTATAATGACGCCATCTGTTTATAAGAACACTAGGAACGCAGGTGAAACAAGTTGTTTTCTGCTCTGTTTATCGTAACAGAACGTTCATAATAAGCCAGCAGATGTAATTTGACAACTTCAGCATGTTGGATGGATAGATGCTGGTACCTGCACCTCATCTTCTGGGGATTTGTCAATCACAGATGTAAATGAGTTTTGTTTCATGCGTCATTAAATTAAACTTGTACCGGAGGTAAACTCCCATGCTTGACAATGAGAATGTCATGGTTGCCCATAGACTTTTAGAAGCCTACAGTTCAAGCAGAGATGTTTAGCTCACGCTCAGTTGACACTCATCATGACGCATTAGGATGAGTGGCTGCGCTTTAGCAGCAACACATTTCCAACAAAAAAAAAAAAAAAAAACCTCACTGTACAACCATATGTGACAGCTTGTTTTCGCTTCTGCTCAAAGCCTGCAGGACAATGAGACATTCTTTCATAATGCCATCTCCAAGACTGAATTCACCAGCTGTTCACACACCTCATGTGAAGTCACATTATTCCATCATCAGTGCTGTTGTTGACATGGTTATCACCAAAGGCCTTGATGACATCTGCTGCAACAGTTTTTTTAATAAATAATAAATTGCTTCTGACATTATTGAGACAAATTTTTATCCAATCTATTTATATAAGTATTATTCCAAAAATTTTGTTAAGAAATCCAACACCAAATTAATTAGTATTAATTTATTATAATCATATATTAATTATTGCTTTTATATGCAGATTTATATTGTTTATGTTAAAAGAAGAACATTTGTACCCCATTTAAAAATAATCAAATGAGTAAACAGTTGAGATCATCACTGCACTGGTCCCAACATTCAGGTAATATACCATTCAACTTAACTTTTCCTATTTCAATAAATTTGACAAATTGACAGCCATTGCTTGTCTGTACATACTGTGAAGGCAATGCAACTTTATTTATGAAGTGCATCTAAAAGTAAGAACAGCACGCTGCACAAAACACAAAGGCACACAGCTATATATGTCAGGTGAAACACAAATGGAAACAGAATTACTTTTATGGTTGAATAAATACATTTTCCACAACTTGAATAAGTTGTTTTTTTTTTTATTTTTGTGTAAAATAAAGTTCTTTCAGCATGTGACTACAGTTAGATGGATGGCAGTGTTAGCCTGGTTTGACCTTAGCCTTTTTGAACATCTCTAAGATGCACACGCACAACAGTTATCAAACTCTAATTGGGAATGTTTTTCATATGTCTTTAGGACAAACAAACAAACTAATAAAATAATCCATATAATCTATAATCACGTTTGATTTACTTCAGTGGGACAATAGTTTTTTTGCACTTTATTGTAATTGAAAACTGCAGAAGTCAGTTAATTGCTGATAAAAAGGACTAAAAGCATTAATGATTATGGTAAAATACTTGTAAATAGATAGTACGCACAAAAAATAATTGGTAATTTAATGACTTGATGACTGGGAAGCGTACGTCCACAAACAAGTCAACAGTAGTCCAGTTAGTGGTAAACTAAGTGACAGCTAGCTTTGCCTTTATTAACGTTATCTTACCATTAGTAGCAACCTTCAAAATGTTAATCTGTTGTTAGTTCAAGCTTTTCAAATGACAGTGAAGGTAGGTTGGATTTTTCATGTTTGTAGCATTTTTTAATTATTCTGGAAAGAAAGGTTTATAAAATCCAAACCAACTGGTTTGGATTACGAAGACGGTGCTACTGACATTTACCATTTAGGCACCGTTTCCATTTCCTCTAAATGCTCCATAAACAACAATACATTTCTGGTAAAGTTTCAATATGCTCTTATTGTTATAATCATTACGATAAGTTACAGTAAACTTACTTAATCCTATTCAAATAAAATCTAAATCAGTGACCTGAACAAAAACACTAACATCAGCGTGTTTGTTGCCATTGTCATTTCCACCTCAAAAAAAAGATACAAACTTCACAGCATCTCTTGCTTTTTTTGGACCCTTGCTTTGATAACATCTGTGAAGTGCCAGAAAACCGCTTTTGCAGAAACCGAGCCTGATCACTGTGTGAAGAAAAGGAACACATCTTTGAATGCTGTGACCTTCGTGACATACGTGGAGTCCAGTGCTCCATGCGGTTGGATGGATTTTAATTCTGTTGATTTCTGCTCTATAAAGAAGCCTGATCCAGTGGCTCAATTCCTTTTATCTTTCAGTCCCTTTTATCCTGTTATCATTCGTTTTCTTTTGATCTCAGAAACTCATTTCAGCTCATCCTCTACTGGGCATTTGGATGCTGACTAGTCCTTAGAATAGCCTTTTGCCACCTTTGTTTGTCGGAAGAGATCCAATGAAATGCATCCAACAGACTGCAGTGACAAGGTAAAGACATCACTTGGCAAAGTTAGAAGATGCTGCAATACTATCAGACTTGTGATTCTGGGTTTTTAATTTTTAGTCATTTCTAACTTTTTTATAAGAAGATGAAAATCTGGTAACACGTGAAAATATGTTTCCTTCTACATTAGCCAGTTTTTTTTTATATGTAGAAAGAAACATATTTTCACATGTTGTGGATTTTTATACTGGACCTGTCCAGGGTGTACCCCGCTTCTCTCCCACTGATTGCTAGGATATGTCCATCTACTCTGATTTGTATGAAGTGGTATAGATAATGGATGGATGGAATTTTATAATGTGATGCTGAGGAATCATCATTTGTGTTTTTCACCCCACCTATTCATAAATGCGATCATTTCATGATGCTAGAAGCAATTTCTGCTTTTGTGTTTACATTGCCTCAAAGAGGCTTTTATGATGGCTGCACTGCAGTGTGTTTCAATGCAAACAGAACGGTGAGTTGTGTGAGAACTACCGCTTACGGAAAATTGGATGAAGAGAAATGATGCCTGGAATAAAGTTATGGTTCAGGTTTTCTAAGAGCAACAAAATTGTGATTAAAATGTTTGGTATAGATTTCATGCCAAAGAAGCACTTAACTATAGCTTTATATTTTGGTAATCCTTATAAAATCTAGAGATACACTGGCATTAAATGTGTACCTTGCCAGGGACGACAAGACAGTTTTGAAAAATATTTGTGTGTTTTGAAGCCTAAGGTATTCACATAAATCCATGCAATCAGAGGAGAATCCACACGACTGTTAGCCAAAATTGAACTTTTAATCTTTTCTAAATTGGCATAAAATAGTTGCTATCTTTCAGGGGCAACAACAGTGTTTTAGAGCTTCTTTCCTTACTTCACATCCAAGGTCTGATGTAAATGCTGTCATAAACACAGCCAGACAATTTGAGACGGGCCCAAATATTTGTTTAGGATGAGGAGAGCATCAAAACCAAAAAAGTAGAGATAAAACTTGGAAACACATAGCTTCACTGAGTGAAACAGCAGAAACCCACAAATAGATAAGAGAAGTGAAGCTCTACTAACTTGAACTAATAGCAACTTGTCAAGTTATTTTTAATAAAAGCTTCCCAACATGTGCTCATCCATCACAACAGATCCCTTATACTCTGGCGCTTCCTGATTTATAATGGTCTTCCTCATTCGTCTTCTTCTTTATTATTAAACCCTTGTTTTTCATTAGGTGCAAAATTTCAAAACCATGTAACATAAAGTGATATATTGGCCAGTGACTGCTCTGCTGTTTCTGTAATCGGCAACAGGCATCGTAACGTCTTCATTGGTCAAATGCAAAACTGCATATATGAGAAACGGCTTCAGAGGCACAAATCATATAGCAAAGGAAGACGACAGAATGGGAACATACTGCATGTATAAGGTTGTAGTCATGCAGTTAGGCAGCTGCTCTCTGTCTGACCCAGTGACCCTGACTGTGAGAGGAAAGGAGACCGAGAGAAAGAGAACATGGACATAGAACAGAATAGGTTGGGGTGTGAAAGAAACAGATGGTCAGGGTCAAAGATTAAAACGTTTAATGTTGTCCACTGTAATGCCCTGCTGGGCTTCTCTTCTGCATGCTGGACAAATGCATTGCATAATCATCCAATCACCAAAAAATATGTTAGCAAAGATATAAATTTGTAACAACCAATGATTTTTAAATATGTCAGCTGTCAGCATGAAAAGGAAACGTTTGAATGTCATGTCAATAATCTGACGAACTTCCTGAAGGCAAAGAAATTATATTATAACCAAGCCTACTGAACAGTTTATAGTATGTTGTAAGATAAGGATAATATTATCAAACTTTCAAGCCCATCAAAATTGTACAAACATTGCATATTACCTTTAATGGTTTTTCACAGACCTTATTAAAACTCTTCACACAATGTTTTCTTGACAATACGGGAGGAATACGTGAGTTAATGTAGAGTTTTGCACATTACGGTATTGCAGTACTGCAGCTTTCCTGGTTATCACCACGTTCTGGCCTGCAGACACCCTCCTTTTATCGAGCAAGCTGTGAGCAACTGAAGCATAGCAGCTTTTGGAAACAGCAGTTTTAGGGACAACTTGTATTAAATGCTGCAGTAAAAATAGGACAGATACCCTGTCCTAACATTTGGCTTTGCAGGCTCTTTTCAGTAATTCTGTTGCTATCTATAAAAAAAAAGTGAATTTCCCCTTAAGAGTACTTGTTTTATAGAAAAACATCACAGCATTGTGTAGGAATTATTAAATCATTTTTGTTATGACAGAGCTGAAGGTAAGTCATAAAAATTGGGGGGAAAAAAAAGAGAGAAAAAAGAATCAAGGAGAGAAGTGATGTTAGGTAAGCAGGTGACAGCAGTTGCCTCCAGCTGTGAACTGAGTGCGCCCAGAAACAGCCTGACAGGGCCTGCTGGGGAAATGAGTCTTCTGTGGGAAGAAATCCGACAGGCACACACGCATGCACATGCACACACAGAAAACCTAGTGGCATCATGTGCACCAAAAGAGACACACATACGTAGACAGACTGAACAACAGTACAAAAAGGCTCCCAAGGCGCATGTCCCAGACAGGAAATACATCATTACTAAGGAAGAAATGCAACACCTGCCAAGCTTTGAGACTCCGGTAAGATAAAAGGGGGTGGTGGAGGTGCACATGCATGCAAGAGTAACTTCATAATTATAGTACTACTAATGATAAAGAAAAGACTTATTACAAAGACATATTGTACAATTCTATTTAAAAGTAGGACCGGAATTGCTGCCACCTAATAAATACAATAAACTGCCCTCATAACAGCGTGATATGATGAGCTGGTAAAATGTGTGTTTGTATTGCAAATGTGCTGACATTGTTACACTATGACTTTTGAGGAATATGGGTATTACTGTCATCACACAGCACATCTAACTGCATACTTACACACAAAAACACCTGCTGCTGCCCTCTCGTTTCCTCCTACCGTTTTCCAGCTCCCACATCGTGCATTTTTTATAACGGGGAAAAAATGATCATGTTTTGTTACAGGATACCTCGTAAAACATTAACCAAACCAATTTCAGCACTTCTTTTAATTAAAAAATACATTTATAAATTATGCTAATATAAATGTTGGAAAGCTGAGGAGCTGAGATTGTTCCCTCCCACAGCAGGAAAGGTACTTAGGTTCAGAGAGGGTCCATCTGTTTGCCGTGCAGTTGTGTCTTTTAGAGACCGGTTTTGCTCTCTAAATAAACATCTAAATAATTTTGGGTGAATAAATCTTGGGCTAATTACTGTAAAGAATTAAATATAAAGTGTTTCTAATGCTTAATGATAACCCCCTTTAAGCTCAAGGCTATTTTGGGATGTTTTCTCACACCTACACCAACACATATTATATTCAGCATTCGTATTTGTTAAAAATTACTGAATGTTTTCTGGTTATCATTAGTTTACATTAAAATTGTGATAACTACAGACTAAGAACAACTTTTTATTTTTTTGTATTAATACTTCACACCTTGTTGTACCACACAAATACCCCCCCCCCTCTCTCTCTCTCTCTCTCTCTCTCTCTCTTTTTTTATTCAGCACTGTAAATACTCAACTAACATCAACTGGCATGATGTGTTGCTGTGTGCATTTAGTAAAATCTAACATTAATAAGAATAGTTTTTAGATAAAAATGGTCAGAATTAGCTGAGCAATGCAACACTGAATGCTGTATGTTTTATCAGGAAAATTGTTTCCCTGTGCTCATTTAATTGAAGTTTTCATTTATGCAATGATGATTCATAAGTGAGCGTTAATAACAAGTTAAATTAAAATCACAAATTAAAAACCATGCTATTAACATTTTTCCTGAAAGTAGCTCATCATTAGAACAGGGATTAATTAAAGCTTCGTATCACATTTATGAACATTATCTGACACATCATTTACACCTTGTTACCGGCAGCCGTATTCACTGGTTGCATATACCGCACATCAATTCATTAAGACCTCACATTTATCATTAGCCTACTTAGGTGGAAGATGGTATTAAGGACAGAAAAGTTAAAAAAGAGGTATAAATGAAAGGTGAAGTGACATGAATATAAACAAATTGTAATTCTTGTTTGTTGCTGTTGTTGCCATGACAGTGACTTGACTGGGTCTGTGGAGTTTTTTCGTTTTTTTGTTTTTTTTTTAACCAAACACCCTGCTTTTATTAAGATAATGAAGAACCTCATTATTTGTGTCTATTCAGGCCTGCACTGTTCAGATGCTGGCATAGCAGTAACATAAACTAAAGTATGTATTCTCTCCACAGAGTAGCACACAGTCATGAAGGGCATCAGTATCTTCTACAAGGATGGCCTGACAGGGAGCAACTCTGCTTGTTACCGGGGAGCAAACCTTTGACCAGCTTGGCTTTTTGTGTCCACCAAACTAACCTTATCCCACATATACTTCCCCCCATATTACACCAACACTCCCATTTTTAATGAGTCTCACACACACATATACCAACAGGAAGCACCAGCTGGTTATGAGTCTGTCTTTATAAATTTCTCATCTGCCTTGCTTGTAACACATTAGAGAGTCTGCATATGTGCGTGTGTGTCTTTTGTCTCTGCGCATGTGTGTGCACTCCGGTGTTCGCGTGCATTTGCAGTTACACCCTCAGGGTAACGCATGCTATCTCGGTGTGCCCAACATATTTTTCAATACTTTTTAAGTTAGTGTGTGTGGGTGTGCGTGCATGTACGCTCATATCCTACTCAACATGCTCACGTCTTGTCTGCTTGTAATCATCTCTGAAATAATGAAGAGGCCAGAAAAGACTGACAGTTTCTGTGTGTGTGTGTGTGAGGGGGGGGGAGGTGAGAAGGAGGTACAGTCCAATAGTAGGAGCACTCAGTCAATTAATACAGAGGTGCTGAGTCTCACCGTTGC
>JBAMHV010000018.1:14291979-14313517 GCA_037177535.1 Pseudomugil gertrudae
CCCCCCCCCCCCCCCCCCCCCCCCCCCCCCCCCCCCCCCCCCCCCCCCCCCCCCCCCCCCCCCCACCACATTTTCATGTATGTGTTTGTGTGAAAGATGTGACAGAAAGATACAGATTTTCCAGGTTTCTGAAGAAATCACATATTTTCCAAATGTCATCCTTCTGATTTGGTCAGGAAACTTTTCCCCACATCAGTATAAATGGGCCTTTAGGTCAAATCTTTTTTGGATTTTGAATATTTGCACAATATATTCAGAATATATCCTCATTTTACAGAAATACACAAACACAGTCTCTTAAAGGAAGTCATTAATTAAAGGAATCTTAGAAAATTACTTTTTACAGCCATTTCATTTAATTTGAATCATGCAGAAAATGGCAATGCAACATTTCTATTCAACTTTGATTATTTATAATTGAACCTATTCAATCTTATGACCAGATTTTGTAAATACAAAGTTGCATCAGACCTTGTAGAAAAAAGGAACGGTGTATGTTTTAAGAGACACTAATGAAAAAAATCAGTGCTCTACCCTGAAAGTCCTCGAACAGCTGGTAGATATCTTGACTACACACTCTTTATTTTAGTTCGCTAGCTAAAATGAAATCTTCTTTCAATTTAACAATGCTGTTGATAGCAGAGATGACTCAATATCTGCAAGCTGACATTTGTAAAAACATGAAGGGCAAAACCAATTCTGAACTACATTAGTAGATTTTGCTCTGTAGCAATTCAAAAGCACATCATTTAAGGTGCAATGCATGTGCAGGAATCAAATGTGTTTGTTGCTATGAGGACAAGCCCTCAAGGGAGTTTAACTGAACTGTGCCCAGCAAGTATCCATTTCTTACAATCAAAACTTATGACAAATATACTAAGGATAGTCAGTCAGGGAGGGGGAAGGGGGGTAGGTAAGACTAATGGACAAAAGAAAAGAGAAAGAAAAGAGATGGAGGATGAAGGAGAGATGGCAGATGTGAGATGAAAGAAAGGTGGCGATTACAAATTCATCATAGGTGGAGGTCAGCAGGAGGCAGTGGCAGCGAAGAAGAATGGATAATTAGGTTAAGGTGGTAGAAGGATGTAGACTGAAAACAAAACTTACCAAACTAAGTACATTAAACTATAATTAAACAAAACATGTTGTCTGCACCGCCCCCCTCCCCTCTCTCCCCAGGTAGCAGAAGCTCTCTGATGGGAAGCAATTTAATTTACTTTTAAATCTGAATTTAATTAAACTCATTTATAAGAAAAAAAGGCAAATTTTTCTGTCC
Source organism: Pseudomugil gertrudae (assembly GCA_037177535.1). NCBI lineage: Eukaryota > Metazoa > Chordata > Actinopteri > Atheriniformes > Pseudomugilidae > Pseudomugil > Pseudomugil gertrudae. The sequence continues at coordinate 14,293,256 of JBAMHV010000018.1, forward strand.
AGGAGTGTCCAAACTTAAAAAAAAAATAAATACAATGGACTCCAAGGGAGGAAGCAAAAAACAGCAAGTCATTAAAAGAAAAAATGTATATTTGAGAGTGCAAAAAAATCTACCTAATAATCCCATGACCTCCAATGTGGCAAATGTCAAAGGCTCTATATTTGTTAAAAATATACTGCATCACCTAACATCTCTTCTTGAAGGCAAAAAAATTATGGCAACAGCTGCACTCACACGAGACAAGTACTTTTCAATAAAATAAGCTTTGTTGGGACATTAGTGCTGCTTGGGCCCCCATCAGACATGATGGGAATACTCTGACACTGTTCGCAACACTTTTTGCACACACAGTCAGCTCTATTTAAGACTTACAGCCATCTCTAATGTTCGCCACCATTTTCACAAGCTCAAAAATAATTGGCCAATTGACTGATAAGCAATTAAATGGCTGAGCAGGTATGGCCTGCTTCTTGGTTATTTTATGACAAATTAATGAGATAAAATGTCTAGAGTTAATTGGTAGCTTCTTGCAGGATTTCTCAATATGCTGTCCAAAAAAAAACGAGCAAAAGAAAGATCTAAGAGTTCTTCTCTTGGAAAAAAAGAATCACTTTGTAAAGAGGATTGGTGTATACATCACACTCAAAGCCAAGACTTAAGAGACACAATCATTAAAGGATATCATGAGGTTTCTACTCATTATGCAAACAACTGGTAAAACTCAAATAAAGATAAATAAAACCAACGTAATCTGTGTCACATATTAAAAAGATTGTGAATTAAAGTATGCAACTGTCTAAACAGGTTGGAGAAAATGCAATGTAATGGTTGCTGCTGGCTTCCAGCTGAATTGGGTCACCAGTCTTTATCCGTAACGTTACATCTGGTAGAAGCAGAAGCATGCGCAGGACAGATGCATAACACAAAAAACTGATTTCAAGAGCAACATAAGAGCTTTTAAATGGAAAGAAATTGACTTATCCAGTCTTGTGAACTACCCAAAGTGCTTTGCACTATATAGCACATTCACCCTTTCACACCCAGCACAGGGGGTTAGTTGGAGTTCAGTGTCTTGCCCAAGGACACGTTGGCATGAAGTCAAGGGAAACCTGGCATCAAACTCCCAACCTTCCAGTTGAAAGATGACTACTCTTCCATCTGAGCTACAGCTGCCTGAATGGCTCCCAGTTAAGTTTGCTTTTCTTTTACTGAAGCCAAAAACCCACAAACAAGCAAAGCCCTATCAAAGCATCTCCAGGGAGGAAGCAGCATCTGGAGATGTCCATGTAGCCACTGACAGCAAAAGATTCACATCCAAGTGTGGAAAAGTAACCCTTATATGTATATCTCTGTTTGTTTTTCTAATTACTTTTGTGCCTGGTGGGACTATATACAGTAGAAGAAGTAACAGGCTGCTATTTCAAAGCAGTTATTGCAATATTCATGTAAAAGCCCCTTAAGAGTAATGTTTACACTTCAATCACATATCGATTGCTTAATTTCAAATACATCCTGGTGATGTAGAACAGACAAAATTTGGATTTGGTTCTCACCTCGGTGGACCACAATGTTTGTTCATATGAAGAGTAACATAAATATGTTTAAGACTGTGGGTGAGTTTTATTTATAATGTCTCTTTTTGACATAAATTAGTTAAAAAAAACTAACACTCCTTCAGCAGTGAAGATTATCCTCACTTGGACTGTAAAGAAAATTGTACATGTTATATAAAGCTATCTTTAGTGTCTAATGTAATAGCTATATTCATATCTATAAGAATAGAAGAGGCAAAGGTTATAAAAGGTGTAATTTCTAATTAACAGTGTAGACATTCTGCTTTTATTTCAGATAAAGTTAAGGCGAAGGAGGAAAGATAGAGCCACAGAACAAAACGAAGAAAAGTAATATAAGAAAAGACAAAAGTACAGAAAAAATTGAGGTGACAGAGGTGAGAGGCTAGTAACACTCGAGCCAAATGTTAACTGACTTGTGTTACATTTCTACCCCCCAAACTGACTGCTTGACTTCCTCAGCCTCATCTGCCCTACTCTTCCTCTCCGTCTGTCTTTCCCTGAGTCAAAGTATTTATATGATCAAGAGGCTGACTCTGCGACAGACACATCTTCCTCCCTGAGAAAGCAGCCATAAGCCACAGGATTAAATGTGTGTTAGAGAGCCTGTGCTGTGCTAATGCTCAGTGTGAGAGTGCTCACCAGGCTGAGAGTGTACACGCTGTGCTAATAGTCCAAATGGATGTGCGTGAGGCAGAAAGACAATAAGTTGCCTTGAAGCTCACCAGTTACACAAAGCGTCAACTCTATGTAGAATATCAAGCGGATAACTGAGAGCAGAGTGATGACCATAATGCTTAACCAGTAACTAACACAGAGAAATGACTGGTAGCAGCATGTAAATGGGCAACATCAATCAGTTATTTATAATCAGTATCAGGGTTGTCAACTGACCCCAATCAATCTGATACTCAGTGGTTGTTATACAACCAGGTTAAAGAACCATTTCAATGTGCCCTTAAGGCTGTGTAATTTAACAATGGCAACTAGCATTAAATTACTAGACACTAGCAGGGAAAGACTGATAAATTTAAATTTAGCCATGTTGCAAGAACAAAGCACTGCATTGCTATGGCTTGTCAATATAAATTAAATTAGCTATTTTTATCCGTCTGGGTTAATTGCATGGTCACATGCTGGAGACTAGCCTCAAGCAGAATGAGAAACAATCCCTCACCCTACTGATGACCAGTGGTAGATTACCTGGCTGTCTAATTGATAATTAGTCCAAGATGATTGATCAGTGTTTCTCCTTTGATTAAGTACTGCTGAGATCCATAAACTCGGCAATAGCGTTGAGAAAGTGTTGAAATGCAGCATTTGCTGAAAAAGTGCAGGTGGAGAGGCTAGACACTCTCATTTTGAGTCTGACAAGCTAAATGTAGCTCAGAATACATTTAGGTCTGAGATGTAGTGAGAAAGGAAAAACGTGTGGATTTTTTTTTCTTCTCGTAGCATGTGCACATGTGAGTTGGCATGTTTGGTGAGTAAATTAAGCCTCTGGAGCCACAGGACAAACCTGACAGATGAAATAGGGTGAAAGGAGAAGATTTAGGAAGCGGGGGGACATAGAGGAAAAGATGTCAGGAAAACAAGGAGTAAAAGTCCAGGAAAAGGAAAGTGAAAAGAGTCAAGGAGAAGGACAAAGAGCAGAGTATAGTAGGTCTACAGCAGTTTGAATATGGCAAAGAGGAACAATATCTAAAGCATAAAGGAAGTCTGTATCATTTCAGATACAAAGGCACGGTCCAAAGCAGATGAAGTGTCATCATTTCTGTCTTATTAAGACCTGCTGCATTCATTACGCACCACAAAGTCTTCAAGAAACACACACTCTTTAATTAAAGCCCTGGATTATGATAATGGTGACTACAAAGAAACTGATGCCACGTCTTCATGTCAAATTAGTTAAGCAAGTTGAGAAATGAACATTTTTGTCAAGTCACTACAGCAGAATGTGAATCCATTACTGTCTTGTTTTTGACTTTGCCATTCAGATTGCTTTTTAGAATAGAATTGCAGGTCCACACAATGATTGGTTACCTGCCAACGGTCGCTGAAGCAGACTAATTTACTAGCTACCGCCAAAATAAAGCAGCATTTAGCTGGTGACTAGTTTTAATTCTCTTCTTCTTTTTAGGATATTGGCTATATGGTTATATGATTTTTGGGGGGGCGGGTATTATTAATATTAAATGTAATGTATTCTTGAGTTTACATAGAAACACTCATTCAGAATTTAGATTTACATGGAAACATGTTTATCTGCCTTCTCTTAATTTCACTTTAGATCTCGGGGTTGGGAAGGGTTCTGATTGGACAGAGGACAGTCGCAACGTACTTATCAAAAGTAAACTAATTCCACTTCCTGTTTCTCATTTTTTCGCCTACAACTTGGAAAAAAAAGCATGAAAGTATGAATTTCACCTCAGTTTGGAAGTATCGGCATGAAACTTCCATACTATTTAACTTTTTTCAGCAGCTGCGAGGAAAAGAAATATAGATGGAAAGTAGAAGTGCATGTGCGACCCGAGACAGGGTAACAAACATGCTCAGAATGATCTGAATTAACCTAGAGTGGAATGTACATTTACATTATAGATAAATAAATCAATTTATTTTTAAATGAGAATAAAACAACAATTTTCTATGGAATTAGATTAATACCAAAGTATCATTTCATTTAGAATTAAGTGTTTACATGATTATTTGTCATCTGTTTAAAGCGTATTTTACTTTTACGCAGAATTAAAGAGGAATTAGGATCCTCATGCGAATGTGGTCTAAATGTGGTCAATGTCCCTAAAATGTCAACATACATGTACAATCATGGCTGGCAAAATGTTATGGATTTCTCCAAGTATGGTACTTGGAGCTGCCGTCAGTAACTAAATTACTGCCACACCCAGGATGAAGGGTTCTGCTCAGCTTCTACATTTTTTTAACAGGTTTTTACTCACACACGTGCTGCCAACCTAGCTCTGTTTTTATGGTTTATCTCAATTGTTTATTTGCTGTTAGCAAAAGTAAAAAAAAAAAAAAAAAACTCTGCAAAGGGGTTTAAATTATGTATCTAATGAAGAATTGAAAAATATGTATTGTGAGGCATCTCACTAAGACTGCAACAAGAAGATCAGTATTGGAATGTAGACCCTTAAGGGTTCTGGAATTGCCAAAGGAAAGCACACCTTTCTGAGGTATATTTGGTTAATACCCTACGTTTTGCAATTTCTTATCTGTTGATCAAAGAGAACAATAAAGAAAACTTTTGAAACATGACAGAAAAAAAGTTAGCTTTCCCAATGTTCCATTCTGTGATGGCACACAGCCATGTGTCTCCATTCACCATTCCCAGTGTCGATTTGTTCAATCAGTGTAGAAATCTATAGTGTTTCGGCTCAGTCAGCCTACACATGATCTCCCTGCACTAGAGGATCATGCAGACTTTACAATGACAAATGGTTCTCAATAGCCTCCACAGTTTCCTTTGCTTTCTTCTTCAATGTTGCTGCTCAGTCTTTCCCTTTTTGCTTGCCAAATCTTAAGCCACATTCTCTGACAGAATCCACCTAGCAAGGTGTTAACACAACTTAGAGGAGGTTTAGTTAGAGACCTAGTCCTGCTATAATTTCTAAACGTGTCCTGTCTCTTTCTATTTGGTTATTTTTCAACCCCACTTTCCTCTCAACTCTTCAGCTGTCTTGTTTCCCCCCTTGCTTCTTTTACTCCATCCTCCTCCCTAGATTATTCAAGACAGTTTAGTTAGTTGCCCTACCACAAACGCTTCACCTGACAAGCGAGTACATCTACTGCCATTCGTGTGTGTACCGAGACTTGTGCTCATACAAAATGTTTTCACTTCCTGCTCATCATATATGCACATTTGTTAAAACCACTCGATGACAGTTTTCAAAGCAAATGATAGAGATATTTTCCTAGAGAGCGGTTTCATTTTAAAGCCTGTAAGTACGTGCCTTGTGCTCTGGTGATGTCACTATGAAGCATGTCACTGTTTTACAATGCAGGAGGTGCATGTTGAAAAAGGAAAGTGTGCAGCCCTGTTCAGTTCTGATGGAAGCTAATTGAGGGCTTGTTGTTTTTTTCGCTAAACCTATAACCATGACTGTTTGCTCCCTAATCATACCCACAAAGTAACTGCATGGACATTTGTATTCCACCCTCAGGTCTCTGGAACGGAAATCCACCTCCAACCTCTAAAACCCGGTTTTCATCTGACCTCATAAGTTTTCACTTGGCAAGATGCAGATATAGATCACTACAGTTTGTATGCTGAAAAGTGATCCTCAAGGAGCATCCAGTGCTTTGAAGTGTGACGCCCAAGGGCTCCTGACAAAGCAAGTGTCATTTTGTGATGAGCTGGGAGCGAGAATGTTGTCAGACAGAAATGTTTTAACAGGATGAAAAAGAAAAACTTGAAAATAGAAAGCATAGGAACAGACAAGAATGAGGACAGGGTGTGTTAAACTGTAGTTATTTTAACATTTTTGTCAACCTATGGGAGGGGGTTAACGGCAAGAGGGAGGATGAGAAAGGGAGGACAGTGACAGAAAGTATGTGAGGGGAAGGAAAGGAGGGAGGATATACCATTATATAACACTCTTTGACTAAAATACAGCAACTTGGTTAAATTTTTGGAATAAAATGCTGTGTAAGGCTCAGGCCTCATCCCTATAAACAACTCACGTTTACATACCCGCACACACAAGCAAACAGAGTCCCGCGCGCACACTTTGGTATAAGCAACTCACGTTCTTTGCCACAGCCCAAGAGCTACCGCAAGAATATTTATTGGCTACCAGCTCAATGGCTGTATTGAAGAGAAGGATGGGGAGAGAGGAAGAAAGAAAGAAGGAAAGAGAGCAAACTGAAGAGAGGAGAAAACGAGGAAAGAGGGAAAGAGGCTGTTGCCGCTTCTTCACCTCCTCTTCTTCTTTCACTTCATCCTCCCTGCAAGCCAATTTCTGTTCCTCTGCTTTCCTCCGCAACACACCACACATTGGTCCACACGCGCACATACCTCCCCTTCGCACTCACACACCGACACCTCGCAGACATCCTCACGCGCACGCAGACGTCATACATAAACCCACACTTCGTTCCTGAGCGCACAGAAGTAGCAGATCTCTTTTTTTTACTGCAGTGAAGAAAAAAAAGTCTCACCCAAGCCGCGTGCGAGTGAGGGGAGGACATTTATGTCACTGCGTGATTACGCTCATGCATGTGTGAGTGTGTGAGGGGGGGGTGTCGCATCCCCTTACCTTGCGCGCGCGAAGAGAACGAGCACAGAACAAGACTCCACAGAAAACAGCGCATCACTGTCATCCCTCCGTCCGTCAACCTCACGTTCATCCCTCTCATCCTACTCTTCGTCACCCTCTTCATCCTCCTCGACGAGAGGTGCGCGGGACAGCGTTCCGTGCCGCTTTTAGTAATATTATTAGCATCAATGCATCTTCCGCGAGCCGAGCGCGAGCCCTCTAAGCTCTCACCGGGCCGCATGCTGCTTCACATCCAGAAAACGGAGGGAGAGGGGGAGAGAGAGAGAGAGGGAGAGAGAGAGAGAGAGAGAGAGAGAGAGAGAGAGAAGGAGAAGGGGAGAGCAAGAGAGAAGAGAAAGAGAGAAAGGGGGAGACGAGTGCGTTTTCTTCGCCTCCTTCTTCTAACATAGACTAAATAAATCCTTCACATGCGAAAAATCAAATCAGTCAACATCCAGAGAGAGGACAGAAAGACGCAGAGGAGACAGAGGAGACACAGGTTGTCTCTGCTGCCCAGGCTTGTCGTCAATGTCGCTCTGTTCTCTTCAGTTCCATTGGAAAAAAAAAAGTAATCAAGAGGGATGGAGAGCTTCAAATCCACACTTCCCTCAGCCTGCGTCCCATCCTCACTCTGAAATATCCTTATTTCTGTAGAGACTCTGGCTTTCCCCCCCCCCCCACCTTTAACCCACTGTGGTGTGTTTTCCAACAGATCCCCTTAGCTCTTCTCTTGATTCTTTATCGCGGGGAATCTCAAACGGACAGGGGATATCTGTTTTGTATTTCGTCCCTGTCCGGATGATCGTCCTCTTCTCCTCATCCGTTTCTTCACTCATGCGCCTGTTAGACCTTTCTGCTTCTTTTCTTCTGTCACAAACCGAGAGGAAAATGTTGCATCTGAACCCACCTGAAAGAAAGATTCATTATTTCCATCACTCTCGTTTTCATCCGACTTCTTTTTAAATAAGCATCAGTCATCCCTTTTTTTTCTCATATCCTTACCTAACAAGCCAACCGGAGCTCGCTCGTTACGTCGACAGTCCTCTTACTTCTCTTTAGAGCTCCAGGAGGTCTGATACAATATAAAAATCCTTCTTGCCGTCAGAAACCTGAACGGACATGCATCCTTTACTCAGCTCTGCACACTCTTCTCTCCCAGTGATGCAGGCTGGTGTGTCTCCTCTCTTTGCCCACCGGTAGAGAGATGCTGCCTATAAGATCCTCCTCGTTCTGTAAGCTCCCGCTGCTTCTCACGTGCTCTTTGCCGGAAACGATAGTGAAAATGTTACTGCTTTAAACTAGGTGATTAAGTGGATTGTGGATTATTAATCTGTCAGTGACACTACATGCGACACCGTGGTAACTACTCTGCCATGCAGCTGTGCAGAGAGTAGGTAGGCTACATGTGTTGGTGTCCACTGCCACTGAAGAAACTATGCTTGTCCAAATTGAATAAGATTAATTGAACCAAAGCAAAAAAAGGCAATCACGTAAAAATCGATCTACTTGAAAGACAAAGGAGACAGTTGTAGTTTAACTACCAATTGTGAGTCACAGAGACCAAACAATGCTTGCCCTGGCATCACTCATTGCTCCTTTTATCTTCAGGGAAAGAATTAGAATTTTTTTTAATGACAGACACTTGCATGTATTTATTGGTCTGATAAAATAACACCGTTGACCTCCTGAAATCATTTATTTGATATTTTAGACTATTCTTTGGGTATGCTTATGCCACTGCTTTAGTAATTTCCAGACAAATATAAAATGTGCACAATGTAACTTGAACGTGTGTGCCCAATAATAATTTTTTATTATGCTCACATATTTTTTTAAAACAAGTCAGCTGACCAAACCACTGGTCTGTTTGAGGCTGGTCTTAGCAGAAGAATTGTAGCCAGTGAAATGAATGTCAATCGTTCCAAGACTCTGCATCTACAGCAGGGGGAATTGCACCACTGGGGCCATCGCTGATCAGATCAGATTTGCCTAGAAGGCGTGTCACACACCATTCAAACCGTCCTTAAAGCCAGTGCCAGCTCCTGACAGTGCTGGCTAAATGGGCAGCCATTCCTCACAACCAGATGTTGGATTATAGCACTGATTGCCTCAATATTATGAAGGGCACTTGTTGTTTAACCTTTATCTCTGCAGTCCTTTATGTTAAAAAATGAATTAAAAGGAGCAGATGTTTTTTTTAGCAAGGATTACATCCTCAACACATACATGTAGTCTTTTTTATTTTTCTTCATTCAAAGCAATGAGACAAAAGATAGAATAGCATGTTCAGAGAAAATAGCAGCGACTGAAGTTTATGACAAACTGCAGACTTTTCTCAAATATCCTGGGAAATACAAACCCATACAGCTTCACATCATAACACTTCAGAGTGCTGCATCAGCCTGTTCTCCAGATGACAGTTTTAAGGAATGTGGAGCTTCTTCCTCAAAACACTCTACCTCAAAATAAGGAGGAAAGTCATTTGGATTCCAATATAACATTACTTCAGCAAGTAGAGAGAAAAAGTAATAGACCCCTTGATAAGTCACAAAATTTGATGGTTTTTTTAAACCAGGAAGTGGATTTTAACTGAATGCTCACTGGGCACATTGGTTTATTTTTTATTTACCCTAGAGAAGGCGATCGCATCACAGCCCATCTCTGACCATACATTTGTTTCTGCGACATGCCATGTGGTTTCACTCCAAGGTTATGAACAGTTCGTGTTTAGACTTTAGATAATGATTGGTCCTTCATTTCTAAGGCTTTCTGAATAAAAGGATTTAGCTGTTCTACAGGCGATCCAAAGAAGCCCTTTACAAGTTGGGTGACTTTTGCTTAGAAGGTTCTGGATTATTATTCGGATACTGAGAAAGAAACTGCACTCCCATACTTAATCTTCTCATTTCTCATAATACATTCAGCTTTGTGACACCTTTCTTTGGTTGTTAATCTTGATCTGACAAGTTAAACCCATCAAACCCACTAAAACTAATTTCCTTCATACAGCCAATCAACTGTGTAGAAAATGCTAAATCTATCAAGTAAATACTTAATGAGGTAAGATACTATTTTCACTTTCTGTGGACACAAACACTTTGCCAGACAACAAAAACTAAGACAATAAAAGACAATAAAAAGTAATTAATTCTCAACAGCACAAAAATCACCATATTCAATATTAATTTTGATAGATATTTAAAAGGTGTCAGTGTCCCACACTACGTCTCATCACAAAGCAACCCTGAAGGGAATATGCTAATCTAATTTTCAATGCATTCATGTCATTGGTCAGTTTCCCTCCCTTCAATCATAAATGAAAGAAATTAATGGGACTTCTGATTTTTCTGATCAGTCCAGCTTGAGTGTAATCTGCAGCATTTGTATGAGAGCTGAGCAGTATAGGAAGGAAGGTAGGACTACAAAGCTAGTTTAAGTGAAAAATATTATCATCAGTGTGGCTATATAATTTTATCTATTTGAATGTGTGCATGGACATGCTTACATGCCTGAAAATAACGAATTGTGAACCCTGCTCTTGTTCCCTTAAAGCACTCTTCTGCCATCTACAGGCACACTCTCTCTTCCCTTCTTCCTGTTTCAGTTTCTCTCCATCACAAAGCCAATGATAATCACTCTGCTGTTAATTAAATATTCAGTGCACATCCTCAGTCCCTCGCATACTCTGCGTATTGTCTAAATGCATCTACCCAACTTCACCTGTGCCACAAACCTTCCGTTTGCAGATTCCGGGGCCCCCGTTTAGCTCTACATCTGTGCTACTTTCAAAAATCAATAAGCCATGTGTGAGGTTTGTGTCCAGAGAGAAAAAGAGAGAGAAAGAAAAGAGAGGAAAAAAAAACAAAAGAGGAGAGTGGCAGGAAAAGAGGGAGCTATAAGGGAGGGGGATTATGGAGAGGTGTAAGGTTGGAGATCTATGGAGGTGTGAAGAGGACAGAAGGAGGGAAGAAACCAGTATAACAGAAAAAAGGAACCAAGGAGAGACAGAGGGATGCAAAGAGGAAAAACAAGGCAGTAAAACAAGAGCAGTGGCAAACGGACTAGAAAGAAGGGGAGGGAAAGAGATAAAGATGGAGAGATTTAAGGGAAGAAGATGTAAGAAGCAAGGTGGGAGGCAGAAAGAGGGATGCATGGAAAAAAGCAAGGTACACGATGTAAAACATTCAGGTTAGATATCTGCAGATGGAGTGAGGGAGGAGATTGGAAGGGGTGGAAGGAGTGCCTGTGGCTCAAAAGTAAAATGAAAATTTGTGTGAGAGGAGGGAAGAAGAGAGAAAAAAAAACAGAGAAAGAACGAGAAGACATGAGGAGAGAAAATGCTGGAGAGTCTTGCATGAGTAATTCACTTTTCTTATTGGCTCTTTGCAGTTGCACCAAGACGAAGGCTCAACCAGCAGATGTAATGTATTCCAGCATGTCCTAGAAACCCAGGAATCTGAAATTCACATTATATACCTGATTTATTCTGTTGAATGTTAAGATTTTCACCCCCCCCCCCCTCTCCCCTTTATCTCTTTTCTTTTCCAGAAACGATAATGAATTGCAAGCTGGTAGGTTACAGCATCTTGATTAAGTGAAACAGGTAGGATTGGTTTAAATGAGGCCACACAGCTCATTGGTACAATTCCAAGAACACTATTTATTTGCATCAAATACTGTGCAGCTGTTGGTACACAGCAATCAGTTTGTATTTGATGATTGAAGATGACGCACCTAGTTTGTAGGGATCCTGAAGTAAACCACCGACAACGGCTTCAATCAATCTTCAATTTCTACTGTATTTATGCCTCTTATTGTGGTTATTGTGTATTGGCAAATCTTTGAACAACCCATTTACAGAAATTAGGTTTTGTATCGTGTTTGTTTTTATACCAAGGTAATCAACAAGAGCAATACAGGAAGGCACCTAAAGGAAAAAGCAAGTTCCTCCATCTCCAGTCAGTTCTAATTATTTTTACAGTGAAAAGCTTTCATGAGCATGTGACTGGTTGTTTGTCTCTCTGAGTTGGGCCTGCTACTGACTGGCAACCTCTCCAGGGTGTACCCTGCCTCTTGCCTGTTAATTGTTGGCAATTTAAAAACAATAATTAAAAAAAAGGGCTCATTTAGAAAGAATATACTGTAGTTCGGCATTAATTCTGTGTCCAACAGCAGCAAAATACTGTCAGAGCAAGAGCATAGTTCCTCATTACAATATGCTATTTATTGTATATGTGCATACATTTTTTTAATGCATCCATGGGCTCAATGATTGATCCAAATGTATACCGGTAGGTTTTGTTTTATCACTCAATCAACAGGCAAGAGAAAATGAGAACAAATCAGTGCCTCAGGTAGCTGCACCAAAAAGATATAATTTGTCACGTGATACGTGGACACCTGTAAAAAGTTTGATTGGAGGACGGAAGGAAGATCTTGGAGAAAACACTCCAGATGTAACAGTTAATGTATGTTCCACAAGAGCAGGATGCATCCTCCTCAGCAGAGCGAAAAACAGTCGACTGTAAAATTTAGAAGCAGCAGATTTTAAAAAGCATGTCAGGAACAATTAATGCATTTTCTGTACCTATCCATTTATACTACTATACTATACAGTAATTTGGCAGATGCTTTTATCCAAAGCAACCTACATATGATAATCACAGCTATTAACCTAACATGCATGTCTTGTGGGTGGGAGGAAGCCGGAGTACCCAGAGAGACGCATACATGGGGAAAACATGCAAACTCCACAAAGAAAGGCCACTGAACAACCCTCCGCAGCCTGGGCTCGAACCAGCAACCTTCTAACTGTGAGGCTACAGTGCTAACCACTGCACCGCTATGCTGCCCTTTATCCATCATCTGTACTGCGTATTCCAAAGAAAGTGTGCATTTGGCTGGAGCTTATCCCAGCAATTATTGGGCAAGTGGCTAGGTACACCCTGGATAGGTCGCCAGTCCATCACAGGGCCTACACACAGAGAGATAAAAAACAACCAGTAAAACACACACATTCACTCCTAGGAACAATTTAGCGTGACCAACATGTCTTGTCTTTGGATGGAGGGCGGTAGCTGGAATACCTGGAAAGAACTCAGATGTAAGTTGCTTTGGAGCAAAACGTCTGCTAAATGACTGTAGAATAAAATGGAACCTAACATGGAGAACATGCAAATATCATGTTTGATGCTCAAACTAGCAACATCCTTGCTGCCAGGCCGTGATGCTAGCTAATCTCAGAAAGTCAATATTATTTACATCAAATCAAATCTTTATATATAAAATGCTTTCAAATACCTGAAAGTAACCAAAGTGTTTTAAATTTAATAATATTTAAAAACAATAGCAAGAATAAACATTAAAGCAGAAGACGGTACAGGGACTGCTCTCTTCGTGCTTTCTGCAGTAAAAGCCTTTGTAAAGAGTTTTAAAATCATTTGAGTTCTAATGGACCTTAGAGAGAGAAGGAGACTGTTCCAAAGTTTAAGGGTTGTAGCAGAAAAGGATCCATCTTCCCAAGTCAAAAGTCAAGTCCTGCAAACCAATAACAGCATTTGGTCTTCAGATCCAAGGCCGACATCTACTGAGATGTCTCTGCAAAAGCTCTGCAAGGTAAGGCTACCAGACCATGCTTAACCTGGGAATGCGATAATTGCAAAACAAGATATCCTAAGGCAGGCATGTGCTGTGAGCTCTAGGATTAGATAGGCAGACAGTCACAAATTTATAAGGACACACTAATGATAATTTATATGTGTGGACAGGAAAGGGCCTTTTAACAAAATCAAAACTTTAAAAAAAATTATTCTGTTGCAGTCCCCAGACTCTCCTAATTAACTTTTCATGTCATCATTAAGGTAATATGTCCTGATGCAAATATTTTTGTTGTGCTCCCATCGTCGCCCTAAACACAGACAGCTAGGACAGAGGCATCCACTTGCGACTGGCCACACAACCAGCCTATTATTAGCACAGGCAGAGGTAGAAGCTCCATGTCAACAGTTTAACTTGAACAACACTTCAAAACTGTTATTTCTGACAGAAACTTCCGTCTTATTACAAGGTTTTCTCCTGTACATCCATCTAAAATCGGTCTTCACTGCCTTCTTTTATTAAATGCATCTCAAGACCACATTTTTTTCTATCTTTTTAAAATTTTTGTTTTATTATCCCAAATCTAAAAAGTACAAATAATTTTATTTGACCATTTCTTCTGGTAGCTCAGGTGTTAATTGATGTCCATCAAACTCCAAGCTGCCTTTAGTTAGGAGCTAACAGAGCTAACTCGAATATAAGGGAAGCTAACGGTGGCAGGTGGGATAAAGCTACGGCACGGTACACTCTGCCTATGTGGCTGAGCAGCACTAAATGTGATCACTTTCAAGCAGATAGGTACTACAGGCTAAAGGAAACTATGATTCGAAAAATAATATTTAAAAAAATAAATAGTGGTGAATAAACTTATAAAAAGTTATTGTATACACATTAAATAACTGGCATTCATGCCCATATACTTGACAACATTGATGATACATGTTCATCACCAGCTGGCCAGTATGTTTATGAAGATAGAGATTGCATGATTTTATGTGCATCTTTTAGTCTGTGTGAAGAGACCATTGTACAACAAGGAGGAGGATCCCTGACTATACAAGGTGCCAGTGGCTATTGCATACTGACAAACCCTCACATAAGCACTTGCACACCAGGTTTTGGCAACGATTAGTTTCACACATGGCTGAAACATTAGAAGTGTTACCCAAGGTTATCGAGATGGCTGACACAGATGCCATTTGATTGAAAAGAGGAAAAAGACAAGGATGGAATTAGGACGAGTGCCCTGCAGAAAACCTGAGTGTGCAGTATTCAGTCTACGATATTGTGCTTTACTGACAACTAGACAACATTTTTTCATTGAGCCATCACTGATTTGAAAGCTTCATAGCACTTTACATACTGTGGATATACAATGACCAGATTTGGCTCGATTGTTTTTTTATTCTTTAAAAGTTGGCTGTGACAATATGGCGCTGTGAGACTTTTCACCTGTGACACAAGAATATCGGATGTGAAAACAAAACACCTTTAGAAACTGAACATACCTGCTGTTTCAAAATCATATTTTTGACATTTTTTATTAAGAATTAAATACACGATTACAAGCACACATGCAAGGCCATGTATAATACAGTTTTGAAGGATTCAATAATTTTCAAGCATTGTAAGAATAAATTACACACTGACTCGCCGCCACTTGGAATTAACTTAGAAAATAGGTATTAGCCTTCCTCCGTATAATGATTGCATGGGTCATTATTGTTCAACTGGCAAGAAGTTATGCAATGTAATAGTAAGATTGGCCACTACAGAGTCCAGATTGTAACCTTAATTACTGATATAAGTCACTGTAACTGTACATGTGCTTTTGGAAACCAATTAGTACAGGGCAAAGACATAATAATGACATAAGACATAATCAAGTATAGCTCTCTTTGTACTGTCACTCAAAACACATTGCTCAACAATGTGTTTTATATCTAATAAGGGATGCAAACATTGATACATTGATCCAAATTACATTATTCTTGATAGACAGATTTGATCTTACACTTACACTTATGTAAATCTGTAATAATAGCACTGTTGTTGAGCAGTAGCAGTTAAGAATTGTACAACACGTAATTCAACAGTTTGGTGAAAAAAAAAACAATGCAACACTGACATCAAATAAAGGTTTTTTTAACTAGGCAGTGTATCATTAAATGACAAACAGAATCATAAAGTCATCATAGTGCTGATAACCTTACATCTTAAACCCTGAATACACCGTTAAAGTGGCCTGCTTGAAATAGTTTAGCTTCCTCTTTTGCCACCGGGGCAGCTTTGATGCACTGATGCCTCTGGGATGCTCTGTGGAGCATGGCACTAGGACAGCAGATGTTTTTTAGGGCCTGTGGGCTGATGCTGATGTACATGGAGCCTGTTACTGTGTACCCCTGAGATGGCTGTCTGGGGAGCTTGTGTAGCCAGACCCTGGGCCCTTTGTCACATTCCTTAAACAGCTCATAAACAGTTCTTGCTGTTCATTGTGTAAAATGTCACTCAGGAGGAAAAGGAGGAGGAGGAGGGTGGGGGGTTGTATCAGGTTCATTGAATAGACCGCAGCATTTTAGCATGATTAATGTTTTTACATTTAACTGTCAATAATACTTATGGCAAGTTGTTATAAGTGTCTCTGTGCCATGTTATACTGAGATTTTCTTTCACATGTCATGAAATAACGTCAAAGAGAGAAGCATACTGGTCTCTCTCCACTGGTGTCAGCCTGGATCTGTTCTGGTTTCATTAGATATGTTTTCATTCCCTCACAACATAGGTATGGGGTCTTGTTTTGTAGTTTGAAAGAAACTGAACTGAGTAATTATAGTCCTGAGTGGATACTATAAAATGATTTGTTTTATCTGTTTACGCAGTTTCTTCAAATCATTTTAATGCAGTTATGGCACTGAAATCATATTCATGTATCTCACAATATTTATCCCAATATGTGGCATTGAAGCCACCCTTTAAAGTTTCCTCAGCTTTCTCAAGTCTGCTCCGCAGAGTCTGTCTGGTTCCATGAATTACATTATATTCATAGGGAAATTCAGGAAAGCAAAGAAAACATATTGACACACCACATAAACTACTAGTCGTGTGGATGTATGTCTACACCCCCCCCCCCCCCCCATGCCTAAAAAAACATGTAATAAATGGCCTACTATGCACACCCAGGATCTCGCCGATACCTGGTCCTGATGTGTGTGAACAAGTCTCTGTCAGGCACACCCATTTTTAGTATGAGGGTCCTGTGGCAGGTGGCTGTGCTCTCCAAGTCATTTTTTCTAAAACTGACTTTTGACAATTATGGGTGGAATAAACAGCATCAACTTCCTCCTGGTTCGTCCATGTAAAGCACAACCATTCCAAGTTCATGCCAACTAATTGAGAGGTAGAGACTGAAGCATTGCTGCAGTTCTTTTGGCAGAGCTTTAAGATAGGATAAATGTTTTCATGATCAGAGTTTTTCTTTGGAAAAACTGAAGCACCAAAACACCATATTTTCTTGGTAATATAGTAGGCTACATGTCTCCAAAACAGCTAGCTAGCTGTTGAAAACTGTTAAGCTGACATTACTTTTCTATACATGTAGGCTAAAAGTGTTCTTCAGTTCTCTTTTTGGTGAGCAACTAATGGTAATACATTTCCCCTATAACATTAAACAAACTTTAAAATGTCAGTATATTTTTCAGGAATGAGTTATCAAGCACAGGTACATTTTTCAGGATTTACCAATGAAAGCATCAGTCTGATGGCAGTCTGGTATTTACAGTAAAACATATTGATTTCTGAATTAAAACTTTTACAGCTGGAGAAAAAACATTTCTTAGTTATTCAGTAGAATGCTTATATCTCTCTAAGATTGTTTCTGCACATTTGAACCCCCCCCTCCCCCAACAATTGTATTTTTATGGAAGCTAAACATTAGGCTATGGTTCTGCTAACTTAACAGTTTATGCTGCACTTGTGTATGCTGTGTAACCTTAAGAATAGATTATATTAACTCATACTACAGTATTTTTACGGTATATTACTGTCAGTGAAATAACCTATACTCAGTATTTAACAAATCTGCATTGCTTGTGTTGCAGAGATTAAATGCTTTTACTGTCAGTTTATCCAAAAACATTTCAGTCTCCTGGTGTTAGCAGCTATATTTGACAGTCAGATAGTGAGCTAAGCTCTCAGCCAGGCGTTCAGATCTCCTGAAAGATTTTTGTGTTTTCCGTCTTCCTCTCTGGTTGAGTTGGGTTGATGTCTGTAAAGCCTGCCTACTTCAGAAAGAAAAACTGAATAAAATCTTTTGAATGAACCTAGTCATTATGTTGTTTTTTTTCCACAATTGACAAAAGCTTATCCTAGCGGGTACATTGTTTCAGTCCTTTAAAACCACTGCTCTGCAGGTTTTACTACTTCAACACACTTCATCCTGGTCTTGTTCTCAGGTTCTGCACAAGCTTTTACATCAGTCATTATCTTGGGCTGGGTGAGTGCTCTTAAGTAAACGGCTAAAACATGCAGGACAGTTGTTCTCAGAAAAGCGAGCAGAAGATTGTTTCAAACAGAAAAATGTTATATGGGATGAATATTTCATAAGGTTTATCAGTCAAGACAGGCCATGGGAAGGGTTGCGGGTATACATAAAACAGTTTACATTAGAAGAAACAAATTAATCATAACATGCTCAAGTATTTGTTACACAGCATTGTTTAATAGGGATGAAACAGGCAGTTTGATTCTGTAAAAACATTTAAGAACAGATGTATTTTGATTTTTCAGAGCAGAGTAGTTGCAGCTCCATCCTTCACAATAAGAAAATGCTCTATGCAGTACAGACAAGAGAAACCAACATAGTGATCAACAGACAATGTAGATAAATTTAGTAAAAACTGCTTAGGCAAAGCAAATGCCTGATCGCATCGCTCCGACACAGCACTGTGGACACTCCACCCACCCTGCCTGAAAACTTTAGCCCTACACATTCCCCACGTCACAGGTTAGGTGGGGGAGACGCCCGCTGTGGTGACGTCATGGGTTGAGCGGGCAAATGTGAGGACCTCTCTGGCTGCTCAGTGCAAAGGGGCAGATGAGTGCGAGGAGCTGGGAGCAAGGACCAAGGACCAGTTCCGGGTAGAGACATTGAGCAAGAAATGAGTGGTATAGCAAAACTAAAGTCTGGTGCATGTTGTAAAATGCATAATATTATAAATGTGTACAGGATACACTGTGAAACAGCAAATATAGCTAATTGTAGGACCTCTAAGCATGTGACAGGATGGTAGCTACTCTACACTAATGATTGTCCTAACTGTTCTTTGTGTTCACTATTTATACTAATGTCACATCAATCAGTCGTGCTTTAAATTGACCTCTCAGGATAATTCCAGGGTTTGTCTCTGTGCCCAATTGTCAAACATTTGTTTTGCAGAGCACACAGAAAAATACTTGAAGATCAGAAATGTGTACAATGGTGAAACTGAAATTCTTTAAGCAGGGGCCTCTGACAAACTCACTTGGTAAACCACTCTTGGATGGTGAGATCTTATGCGCACATAACAGTCTGTTACTCCTCATGACCAGCTCTTGTGTATGTGCTAAGTAGGCTGTCTCTTGCACATATCAGGATATTTTTGTACAGACAATCAGTAAATTCATGTTTAATGGTAGTTTTTGTACAAATGTGTTTATTTTACTGTCCCAATTATATGCAAATTTCAAGGAAACGGTGCGTGTATGGTACATTTTATTGTTACAATTCTTTTTTGTCTGATAAAGTTCAGGCAGAAAAGCTTAATATAAACTGTCTTTAACATGTCAACTAAAAACCAGCTTCTTATCTCCCTGCTAAAGTAGTAGAAGTGAAGCATAAAAAGAGACATGGTTGTAATCTCCACAGATTGTCAGGAATGAGTTGGGGTGTTGTGTTTGCAACCTGGCAACAAAGCTGATGACATTGCAGGCAGTGTTGGCAGCAGCAAGATACATTTATGGCAAACTGATTTATTGTCTTGAGCACAGACTTTCACTTAAGCAGTGATTTCTCCAGGATTATTATGTCTTGTTAACAAGTACTGCAATATCTTTGAACTTTTGTGCCATAACCTTACTTCAGTTTTTGTGTTAAAAAATGAACTGTTGGTACATCCTCATACTTTTTTTTCAATGGATTTCTATGAGCCAGTATTTGGTTTACGAACTGTTACAAAATGTATATGGATATATAGGAATAATCCACACACACGTGTGTCTTGTAAATATGCTCAATTGTTTGCCATATTGGAACTAGGCGGCATTTTAACAAACTGAGAACCCCAGAGTGCTTACAACAGATTGTGAAAAAAATACTGTGTTACACAAGATGCACATCTTAATGGAATAGACTGCACACTCACTACACAGACTTATTACACTAGAGTGAGCTCAGCCAGAGGCTTCTTCAGTCCTGCTGCAACAAAGTTTAGAACAGAAAGTGATTACTTTAGCCAGGCATGCTAATCACTGCTTGTGATCGGACTTGAAATTCGACAACTCTGAGCAATCTGTCCTCTCACTGATACCGGTGTGCACTCTCATATTACATACATGCACAGATCACACACTATCATCGTTCAAATCAGTGTAGATTAGAAGTCATAATAAAAATGTTCTTGTTCACTCTCACAACACTGGCATCTTTGTGAAGTGCATGTGTGCACTTTTTTTTTTTTTTTTTTTTTTTTTTTTTTTTTTTCTTTCTTTTTCAAGCCCCCTTTCTTTCACAGAAAACCAAAGCTTTTTTCCCCTGAAACAGAAAAAAATTAAAAACAGGA
>JBAMHV010000018.1:14339833-14357439 GCA_037177535.1 Pseudomugil gertrudae
AATACTAAACACAAATCATTGTCAGAAAACAAACCAGGAAACTAAAAAACAATCACCCAAATGTCTAAAACATGACATTAACAGAGTGGTTTGGATAGAGGAGGAGAGGGAAATTGTTGTACAAATAAAAACTATAAAATCACCTTCCTCATTATTAAACAACACAAAAATGCTAAGTTTATGTTGAATTAAAGCCATGGCAAAGCCTCTGCAGAAAGTGGTGAACCCTGAAACAACAGTATATGGCCTCCTGGCGAACACCACAATTCACTAAAATCTTCTCTACAGATGGGATTTTACAAGAACTCTGCCCTATGTGCTAAAAACTGTTTAATGGAAGCTGAAATCAAGCTTCCACCCAAGCTTCAAGATTCAATACAAATCTGAATTTTAGTTTGTCAAAATTTTAGAAATATTGCTCACCAGAATAATGTAATGGAAAAGCAGCCTACTGTGTGTTCATTGTGAAGCTTTGTCAAGTCTGATGCAACACAGGTACCAGAAATGATTCCTGCCAGCACCTATAAATAAAAAATATATAAAAACCTATTAAATACTTATTACATTACAATTTCCCTCTGAGATTAATATTTTTCATGACATGTCGAGACAGTATTCCATTTTATTCTAAATGCACTTATCAAAAATATTTAAAAATTATTATGAATGTAATAATACTGTACCCTTTCCTTCAGTAGCTCCATGTAATGAGTTTTGCCTCAGCTTTTGACCTATTTTGTTTTGGGTAAAGAATTGCACCCATTCAGATGATCTGCAATGCAAACCTGTGTGCTCTTTTGTATAGTCCTTGAAGCAGCACTTTTTATGTTCTGTGCACAAGTGTTTGAGCTATGGTGATGCATGCACCTTATGCTAAATGCCAAGTGTTCAATAGGCTGTAAAAGAACAAGCACACATCTATTATTGCTTGTTATTATGGAAGATTTTAATCCACAAAACTCAGTTTCCTGACTGAGCAGGTCGCATGTGTCCTTTCACATTCATCTCATTACTATGGCTGTTTTGCATTTATTCTCACAGTCTATAGCTACATGTCTTCTCCTATTAAATAAAGACACTTTACAAGTGCTGTGAATCAGGGCCATCTGCTTTTCAAGCTGCCAGATCTGGAGAAATGGTAAAAAACTGAATAAAGGGACAGACACACAAAGAAAGAACCTGAGAAAAGCCAGCAGTACGTGTACTGGTAAGCAAAAGACTGAGAAAGGAGAGAAGAGAACAGAGTGCAAAAGGGGAAGCTGCAGAACGGCAGCTGCAAAGATGTAAATATTAAAGTATAATGATAATCATAATGTAATGTTTGTGACAGTTGCATGTTTATAGTGGTCAGACATCATTATCCAGATTACTGAATGAAACAAAATAAATGGTCAAGATGTAAAAAATTATTTATCTTGGGCAGAATTGGCAGCATGGCCAGACAAGACTAGAAAATGTATGTTTCACCTAGAACCATATGGTGGCTTTTACCCGTTTACATTTCTCATATGATGTGATAACTGGCACTGTTGATAACCATGAAGCTTTATTTATCACAAGTGCCACACAGACGAGACCGTAAAAGGAGACACTGATCATCCCTCTAACAAAGAACTCGGAAGCATTTAGATTTTGGTTGCATGTCATCTGGGAATTACAGAGTTGATTGTTGCACACACAAGCAATTTCTTTTATCAAATCTTTCTTTGACAGCAAAATAAGATAGCAGTGCAGACATAAACTGGCAGGCCAAAAGGGTCTAAATGAAAAGGTTGGGCTACAAAGCGAACAGCAGAAATAGTTTAACACATGCATCCAATCAAGTGCCAGGAAGCTAATTTGATCATTTTGCTAAAGTAGTAATTATTTTACAATATATTTATCTGTGCCTAGTTTAGACCAGGGTGCTGAGATTTCTTAAGTGTCTGCTTGTTTGCATAATTCTGCATGTGAGATGTGAGAGAGTGGAGATGACAGCAGAATGCCAGCACCCTTGTTTGACACAGTGAGACATTGACAGGTCTGAAGGTCTGCCAATGCGCGCACACACCAACACAGACACATACAAGTGAATGCTCATAGAAACCCACCACACAAGGTCTGCCAACTCACATCTGTAAAACTTTATTATGGCCAGAGGCTGTTATTGGGGGTGTAGGAAGTGGAGGAAGGGAGGGGTAGTGAAGGATGAGAACGACAGAAAAAAAATGGAATATAGTGCATGAGAGACTGCTGAACATGTATGCTCGCAGGAGGAGCTCTAATAAGGCTTTGAGGGTAAAAATAAAAAGCTGAGGGGATTTTGGAAGGTTGGATAAATTGATGGACAGAGGATAAGGAAAAGGGGTGAAAAGATTCCTCAAGCTTTTAGGGGACAGGCCAATATGCACAACAAAACATAATTTAGTAAAGCCGGTTTTAAAACTTGTCTTTTATTCTTTTGTTTTTTCGTCATATTTTCACATCAAAGGGTAGAAATAAAAAAGTGAGTGCACTGGTGTTAAGCCTGGTTATGTCCACTTAACAGCAAAAACAAAGTTAAAGCCAATGACTGAACAAAAGGCTGTTTAACAGACTCAAACACAGAAAAACACTAAAATGAGGACGGACTGTTGAGAGATTTACATAAGACGTCTGTGTCTTTGTAGAAATTTACAACTAAGAAGAAGGATGGCAGATGGATTACTCTGGATTAGAAATCAGGTTCAGAAATGTAGATTTTGTCCAATACCTTTTGACTTTATTGTAAAATTATTGTTGAATAAAGTTTTTTCTAAGGCTACATGGGCATTTGGCATACATCCTTTTTGGCAAGTCTGCAATGACATTAAAACAACATTAACTGCATTCAGATTATATTGTCATAGATTTTACAATTATATTTGTCTAAAGATTACTCTACAGATTATTCAAATTTAAGCAAATGGATGGCTAAAACACAGTTTCCATCTGCCTTTATGATTTTGATAAACATGTTCACAAGTGAAATGTATTCCCAAACACCATTGAATTACTTTCCCTAATAAACTTATATTTTCTGTCTCACCTCAGAAATTTAACAATTCAATTGTAAAATCTTAATTCATAATTCTGAGTTTGGATATAAACTAGTAGAAAGCGTAAGATGACCTTATTTTTAACCATTCCAATCTGTTTTGTGTGGCTACAGTACTCTAAAGACAATATCAGCAATATCTTGGCCACAGTACGTTCACCGAGTTCAACGTGTAAGATGTTTATGGCAGGTTATATTCGTAACTTATTCCCTATTCAAACCCAGATGAGCCAGACAACCCTTTTGGGATTTTTATTGACTCACAAGATAACATGTCTTTAAAGACAAAACCTCCAGAAAGAAACATTTTCAAACTATAGATTTGGTTTAAGACTTAAGGGACCTCCTTCCTCACTACAAATCTTTCATTGGGATAATTAATGATATGTGAACTTTCAACAAACAAATGTATTTCTTTAAGATGGCTGCAACAACTTTGACTAAAGCAACCCCCAACTTCCAAAGTAAACAAACTTATCTACTTCCAGGTCTCTCTCTACCCCCACAGAGAGGAGACAACCAACACTTAACCGATAACCCTGTTAAATAACATTTCTCACAGAGAACAAAGGCAGATGGATAAGAAAAGATACTCAAGGACAAATATTAGAAACTTAAAGCAAAAGAAGTTACAAGGTCTGAAGACCTATGAGAAACTATGCTTGAACTTTGCAGAGCTCATGTCTGGAGACATCAAGCGATGAGCCGATGGAAACCACAGGACAAAGATGATTTTCAAGCTCAGAGAATGCTTCAGAATTCCTTCTGAGAACAGACTTAATCAAGTTTTTGTTAATCTTTTGTAACTAAGTTTAAGCCTCTGACATGACATTCATTTGATTTTTCCAACACCCAAAGCTCCACTCCAGCACTCCATTAATAATTAATAATTTCTTTTTAAAATAACTAAAGTGAATTCAGACACGTTTATTCCTGCAGAAGTTTTACAGCTGCTTGCCTTTTTAAATGCCTCCGCTGAAGCCTTTGGGTGGAACTTTCTACTAATCAAGCAACAACATAAACCTAAGCAGAATGAGAGGATACATATAGGTACCAAGCAGAGTCACATATATTCACTGATCTTCTCCCTGCTGGAACGGGTCATCCACCATTCTGTGCTCTCCCCCACTGGATTCCAGACCAGTCCAGTCCCCAGGTCAAATAGTCATTGCAGTTCTGAACAGAACCCAGTCTGATTCCCTCTCATGATGATGATGATTTACAGTGATGTGGGTCTGGTTCTTTCAGGCTGTGTCTTTAGACGACTATTAATATTAGTTTTGCCAGAATCAGAAATCTGGTTTTCAGCTAAGAAATGGACACCACAATTCAATACATTTTTGTTTAATTCCTCTTATACATTTCTGTATTAAATACATTTATTAAATACACATTTTATTAGTTGTTTGTTCATCTTGTTTGTTTCATTGTTTCTTATTTAATATTTTATCCTATGTGTACTTTTTAAACTAATGAATATTCCACATTTATTCACCCGGTTGTTTGTCTGGGTTCCTTGGGTCATGATTTAGGTCAGCTCAAGTGAGACCTTACAAAGTAACGTCTGAGACTGATTGATTAAAGGGATTTGTGATTTATTCAAAGAATCACTTATTCATGGTTTGAGGTATTTAACTCCATACATGAGATCATAGGTTCATAGGATCAGAGGTGGTGCTCCCAAGGTAGATATTATTTATTAATATTTCAAATTATGAAACATGAATTTATTATGCTAATTGGGACATACTTTTTAACCTACTACATTTAACCAAAATGGCATCTTCTCTCCAGTACTTTTTAAACCTTATTTCAAATATCTCATTATTTGGTGTTTGAGTTTGGATCCCTTAAAAGCCAAGTATAGTTAAACATCAAGTAAAATATGATTTGTTTTCTAAAACAGATTTAATTCAAATCAGCAATACAATCAGTCTAAGCATAAGCTTTCTTTGTGAGTCAATGCATGGTGTAAAACTTTACATTTAGGTTGTCAAATCATGTTTTTATGCTGTTCTCTATGCAGTTTTGAGAAATAAGTTAAATGACATGGGATTAGAGTTGTACTTTTTGAGATATGAAGACAGCACTGCAGAGACTTTGTTGCTTTTGGGACTTGCAGCACTTTAATTTACTTTTTCACTGTCCTTGATCTACAATCTTTTCCTTTGTTTATTTAAGCAGTGATGATCCTTTTAGTACTTTGTATCATTTTTATCCATTTTGAAAGGCCAGTTGTACATATTTCTAATTATGTTTTTAACAGAAATAGTTCACTTCAATTCAGTTTTAATTGTGTAGCACCCAAATGTAACAAAATCTTCTCAAGTCACTTTTAAGACATGAAATTGATGAATCTTAGTGAATTGAGCATAAAAACAGAATCACATTAGCTCAATTTTTTCCAAGTCAATTCTTTAAAAAGGCTATGTCACAAAATGTAAAGCAGCTGTATTGCTTCAAATTGATTCTGTTTGAATGACATGAAAACAATTAGGAACCTGTCAAACTAAGTGTTGAATGTGGTCTTGGTCACCATTTTTTCCCCAACAACCTTATGCATGACAAAAACTAGATTTTTTACTTTTAAGCTTTACCTAATTGATTCATTCATGTATTTAAATGAGGTAATAAATATCAGAAACCCAGAAATATGGCTAGAAACTGGTGTGTTTTGGAATAAATATGCCAAAAAAACCTGTACCTGCATGTAGCTGTGCGTGTACATGTGCATGCAGGTGTTAATCGTGCATATATAAAAGGCCCTCACTTCAACTATCCTGCTTAGAGAGCACTTCCTAAATGTCAGCCTGGCTCCTTCGGGGCTTAACTTCCTGGTACTGAAGGATTATGGGAAAAATGTCATGAAGAATTGCAGTTGCTGACGAGAACAAATGAATGCAAAGCAGAAGAAATGGAGAGAGGCAAAGGGAGAAATATAAATCCAGACACAAAGAATGAGTTGTGGGAATATATGTATGAATGACAATAATTTATAAGACAAACATTTGCAAATGATGAACACACACAAACCAATAAATACACACATGGAAGACATTGCATAGCTACCAGCAAAATGACTCATTGAAGGTCCAGTGTGAATATTATGTGTCTTTGTCTAACTGTATGTTTGTGTGCGTGTTTTATTTTTAAGTTGTGTGTGTGTTTTATATCCTGCATTCTGTGAGTGACAGTGTGGGCATAAACTTAACAGACCCTACGGTCAGGTCAAATCAATAAACAAGTGAACAGGAAACAACAGGGAGCATAGAGGACTCGAAAGAAAAACATGTCAATGTGAGAAACAGACAAAATTAGCAATTAACATTTACTGAACACGACAACTCCTTAAGAGACTGTTATTAGCTGGAAGGCATATTAACACTTTGTCTTGATTTAGGTGCTGTCACATCAAGGCCAGAAGGGTACCACATAGCCTACATTAAATCTTACGTGGCTTGCTTGAGGCTGACGTAAATTAGAGTCCTCCTTCTGAAGATGATGGTTGATTTGAGATGAAATCATCTATTTAAGAAGAACAGGCCAATTATTCAACACAGACAGCTGTGGAAAATGGCCTATGCTAGTTTGTGTTATGAAATATAAAGAAAGAAAAAACTTATTAAATAAAGCACTGAAAAATATAAACCCTGAGAACAGAAGCAGCAGGTTTAAAGCAGTAAAGCAGACAAAGGAAGAGTGCAAAACATGGAGACAGATGGAGAAAAAAAAATAATGCTGGTGAGAGACTTTTAGCACAGCATCCACAAAAGTCAGGGCAACTGCCAGTGAGAAACACTGTCAGATAGGACGTTAGCCAGCACTGACATCTGTGCAAACTATGATACAGACAGCAGTTCATATGTGGAAACACTGCTTTATATATATGTCTGAGATGGAAAAAGGACAAACAGGCACACAAATATTGTGCATCCATGGTATGTAGGATGTTCTGCTGACCATTGTACCATGAAATAGTGAGTACACATTTTCAGCATCTCTTCTAGTCACTACATTAAAACCTTCTAACAGATGGAAAAAGATCTTTGTCCTATTTTACATAATGTATGTAAAAGTTGTATATCAGTACCTTATAGAATACTTTCCAAACTAGAAGGAATAGAGAAAGACAGTCCCTCTGAGATTTGGAAGGTGACAGCAGCTGACACAGCTGTTTGTCTCGCAGCTTTCCAGCAACCCTACTGAAAGAACACTATCCAGCTGTGCTGGAAAATCACAAACTTGCCTACTTAAAGAATCCAACCCCTCAATTTACAAAAATCCTTTTATTTAAGCCATGGTTCCTCCAGCTTACACCAACACAAAACAGGAGTAATAAAAAGAGTTTTCCCTGCTTTTTGGCAATGCCCAAAATTGAAAATGTTGGACAATGCTTTCTAAGATTTTTAAACTCAAATGTTGGATTTTTTTTACCTTTTATCTTGGTTAATTAACTATAAAGTTGATTATTGTTTTTAAGCTGAATAAGGGAAACCTCCAAGAACTTGTTTCCATTTAAAAGCAAAGCATCAAGCGAGCCTGTGTGCCAGCTGCAGTGTGCATCAAGTTATCCAAGTGTCATGAGGCAGTCCTCAAAAGAACTGTGGATGTTCACACAACATATAAAACTACAATGTGGTGCATCTTACATGCAAATAGTAACCAGCTTTTTGTTCAAACAATAACAGAAAGTAATACAATAACTCAGCAGGTGCGCTGAATTATTTTGCTACTGAACACATATTTCAGACATCTTTAAATTCAATCACAAAATAATCAGGAGAACATGGTACTTTTAAACAATTTTTGTTACCTGTTAGTTACTGAAATGGTGTTTTTTTCATATTTCACAACAACAGCTTTGGATTAGATCTAATATATGCCTTTTAAACGTTTTTCTGAGTTTTAAATTGATGATCCAACCTATTTAAACTGTTTTGTGATCTTTGACTACTAATTAACCACCATGGGATCCTTTTTAAGAAACAGAAACCCAGTTGTGAAGCTTATAGGTTGAGAAAGTGTGTATTGTAAGCATGTGTGAATGCCTCACTGTGCTGAACAGAACATCTTTGTGTGCTCCATTGTTTAAAGTGGTGGACCATCCATCACCATTAGACTCAAGCAGAAAGCCTGACTCACATTCAGGAACAATCTAATTCCCCTAAAAACACCTTCTCACCAGGGCTCTCTTCTTTACCTTCCCTGTTGTTGGGTTCCTCTGTTTCACCTTCCTGTTTCCTCTTCAATTCTCTTCCTCTCTGCAGGATTTAAGGCACCGACTTCAGCAGATGAAAACCTTCCAAGCATGTCTTAAATAATACTTCTCCCACTCACACACGCCATGCCACACACTCAGAGGACACAATCTTACAGTAAGTGCATTGTTCCGACTTAGATTTTAGTGTGTGTGTTATTCTGTAAGGAGCTGAATTTCAGACAAGTGCGCCCTTCAATTTGTTTCATCAGCACACAGAAAAATTTTCCCCATTAAAATGAAGTTTTATGAATTATTTTGAATTTTAAGTTTAAAATCTTAAATGTACCTGCTGCAGTCACCAGAATCAGACAACCTTAAATATGTATGATTAAATTTAATCCATCTAGGTAAATTCTTAAAACATTATCCACTTTATTCTTAGCGTCTACGAGTCTTTGGGTGAAATATGCAACTGACACAACTCAGACAGGACATTACAAACCCTCTGCCTAGCGCAATAAAGGGTTGGGAGGATGATATGAGAATCTGGCCAAAAGTACCATACAGTAGCATTTTTAGCTACCTTCCCAGCCCCATTGCAGCTGACTGAGCAATCCTAAATGATCCAAATGTATATGTTTAATGCACATGTAATATATGCAACAGTGCTGTATCTTTCATACAGTTGTACCTGATATGGCAAGGGTGTTTTCTAACTTCCTTAGCAGCTGGCATCTATTCTCCAGAGGTTTTTCAAACGCAAAGTAGGATGCGGGTGTTAGTCGGTGGGCTTTTTGTCAACACAATGGAGGGAACACACATGCAACATTTGCAGTCACATCCACCTGGGTTTCTGAATTCTTGTAGGCGGTGAGTATTGCACCTTCTCTCACAGCCACACTTACTTAGACCAAGGTGCATGTTTGACACATCACTCTTGTAGCCACAATTTAAACTTTCTCTGGTTGCTAGTAGAGCCATGAACAACACAACAACTCAATTTTCTTGCGGTTAATCATGTAGAGACATTATCCCACTAGCATTTCTACATTCACCTACTCAGGAATAAGGTGGATAGACTGCACAGTTTGTGAGTTGGGTGTTATTAAACAGTCACAATAAGGAGGAAAATAATCTTCACTTGGAAAGGAAACAAAAAAAGAGGTGGCTCATTCATATCTGAGGAATCTGACCTGTTCCTCCAGCTTGTATCTGGTTTTCAAGGTTTGGTGAAAAGAGGAACTTAAAGAGGTAATTAATCCATATGAACTTAAAGGACCTGAATACCAGAAGCACCTGAACATTAATTAAAAAGTTCAAACCTATTTGTATATACTGATTTACTTGTTATCTTATAGAAGCAGGACAGCCACACATTTGTGCATCAACATACATATATCTGTAAAGTCATCTTTGCACATGTACTGACTATCCCAAACTGTGATAGAGACCTTCAGAGTGGTGGATTTTTTTTAACTTGGTCCCTAATAACATCTCCAGACCCTCAGTAAGGTCAGCGAGGCAGTGTTGAACGTGACAACAAGTCTTTAGCAGTATTTGTGGCTGTAGTGTGAAAGAGCATCTGTATGCCGCTGGAAATTTGTTCCCTCTCCTGACCTGACTAATGCTTTTTGCTTGAGTGAAATAAGTTTAAACTGGAGTATTTGACTCTGAAGAGATTTATATGCTGAACCTTAAATATATTTTCTGGACATTTCACTTTTTTGTTTGATCTAATGCATGGCTGCTGCTGAACCATTGATCACAACAGCCTCCCAAAGCAGTAAACTACTCCTTTATTTAGAGCAAATAGCCAACAGGTGTTGGACAGGTTGTCATCCTGTTGTCAGTTTATTGCTAATAAACACTTTACAAATATAAATGTATACTTTTTCCTTATTAAGAAACTAAGCCTTGTTTGGTATGCAGCAACTGAAATGGCACTCACACAAATTTACACACGAGCACGAAGGTAAGGCATTTATTGTGCAAAACGACTTTCCCTGTCAGCATTTCATCACATAAAATGTAACGTTTCTCCTTGGTGAATTTGTATATTGCATTTTGATGCTATACAAGACCGAGCTTAGTTTAGTCATTCACTCCACAGAATACATGAGATGCTATAAATGTATGGTAATATGCATCACGCTAAAATAGAATTTCTGCTGCATATTTGTCCTTTGAGAACCATGCTTCAGCTAAAAATCATTTTTATTGGTCACTGTGTCTTCAAATATGTGATGGTGGTGTTTTGTGGTTAACATGAGGGCTTTAAAAGTAAATTTGGTTTACAAATGAAGACATTATCATCCCACAGAGATACCAAATTCCTAAATCTAAATCTGACTGTTTAATGTATGTTATGTAGTAATTTACTTATCATGTGAACATACTGAAGTGGGAGTTAAAATGGTTTGAAAAGAAAAAATAAAATGTGCTTGCCAATGATACATTTTAGAGTTGATTTTAATATGTTCCAATAAACTGGATCATAGTTTGTGGTTACTGGCCCAGTAACACATAAAGTAACACCCCAGGATGTGTGTGTTTTCCAGTCAGTTTCGCCCTCTAACTATCGTTAAAACTTAGTAGCAGAATAAAACCTCGGCTTGACACTCACTTGGAGAGCATAAGATATATCATTAAACAATTTACTCAATACATTACTCTAAGCGTTTTTGTTTAAAATTAACTTTGAACCCTACAAGGCAACCTCAGACAATAAATCATTCATTCATTCCTGCATTAGATAGAGAAAATATGTGCATTTAAGATTTAACCAAGGTTTATACTGTTAAGATGTACAACGATGTAGAAAAGAATTGAACCATGAGCGAATGTAGTGTTAATTATAAAAGTACTTTTACAGGATTTCTGTTTTTTGTTTGCCTTTATTTTACTGCTGACTCATGTGTTACTCAACAGCACCATGGCCTTAGAGAACTGTGTTCACTGACATATGTAGACTTGACAGTAAAAAAAATGAACAAAATAATATAAACACACTTCCCAAGTGGCTTAATCACATCCCACCGCTTTAATAAATTACAGTTTTCTACTCAAGAAAGCCAGTTTGTCTTTGACATCATTCATGTACAGTTTATATCACCATAGAGACAATATCATGTCTTGTAGAGTAGACAATGATGCTTGTCATGGGAATGCTGCAAAATAAAGAGAACTGTTTATGTGTTGAATGGTATTTAGTGAGTTTCTGATGTGTAAACCCGCCCTGCAGGACACACAGTATTATGTCTACACATCAAGCAAATTGTTGTAAATTGCATGTTTTAACAACAAGAATAGTGTATTTTTTTCATTTTTAGTTAGCCCCATGATGCATGTTATTATGCTGAAACTTCCAGCATCTGAGCACCGCAACCTTTCAGAGACATCTTCAGCATCGATCCAATTGCGCACATGATCTGTATTGTAGGATTACTAGGTTCAAGAAGAGGTTTGACCCTCAGGCTGTTTTTCTGATCAATACAAATAGTTGTTCTGACTAGGTGCACTTAACCTCCCTTTACATCCAAACTACATTACATAGCATTGCTTTTCAAGTGGGATAGAGCTCTTAATCCATGAACATTGAACATGCCGTATTTGTGAGAAATAATTTTTGACAGGGTGATTTTGACAGCTTACTCTCTTGAGAAAACTACCTGTAGTTGATACAATAGAAGAAGCCAAAAAGGTATGCAAAAACCTTCCCTGAGGACACAAACAGTGGGGAGAGATGTGAGAAGAGAATGGATTTTGATCAAAACTGAAAGGAGGAAAAGAACCGAAAGAACGTAATTTATTTTTCAGTTCTCTTCACATGTGGTTACTTCTTCTCAGAAACATGTGAGTGTCAACCTGAGCTGTCAAATGGAAAGAAAAGAAGTTAAAAAAAAAGGTTACTTCTGCAAAAAGTAATACAACACTGGAACCAATTACTTCTCAGATTTTGTTTATGAAAACCATGCAGGTATCTGATGCACATGAGCAGTATAGGTAAGAAAATGACTTCATCATTGTTTTGGCTGCAACTAAAAGCAGAGATGATGAAAGATTAACAGGCCAACACTTTTGATACTTACAAATTGCTCAGAATGGAGAGAAACATGAAACAAACCAGCACTGCCAACAGGACGGGGGCAAAGTCAGCACTCATTTTGGACATATGACGACTAATTAAAATTGAATGAAGACTGAGATGAGTGCCACTGCACTGGGAGCTTAACTAGACACAGTTCAGGTTTCCAGTTCAGGTTATTTTAAACCAGAAAGCCAAGAGCACAAGTCATAATAACCATTTCAGCACCAAGATCAACTAAGACTAGCACCTTGGACAGCTCCTGTACTGCTGAAATGTGCAGGATTTGCTAGAAGACAGCAAAAGAAAAGTTATAAGCTCAAAGTTGTGTTATCATAACATCCATTTTAAACTTCTAATTATAAGTGGATTGGATAATAAAAAGCCGAAGTCTTGGACAATTAATGTTATAAAATATCTTCTAATATATCAGGATAGAATAGAATAGATAGGTTAGAATAGAATAGATAGATTAGGTTAGAATAGGTAGATTAGGTTAGAATAGATAGATTAGGTTAGAATAGATAGATTAGGTTAGAATAGGTAGATTAGGTTAGAATAGGTAGATTAGGTTAGAATAGGACTGGACGGACAGACAGACAGATTAGAAAATGCATTGTTTCTACAGACAGCATGTCAAAATGTACCCAGCATACATGGATATTGTCAGTAAAATATATCTGTGTCTTTGTCATTTGATATCCTGATAAAAGCAGTTTGTTTTTCTGTGGGTGAAAATGTTTTTGTGAAGAAACAATCTGAAAGTCATTTTCACTGGAAGACACTGGAGTGAGTGTGACATAGCAAGTGTGTGTGGGGGTGTGTGTGTGTGCTTGTGAATGTGTGTGTTGCGATGGGTAGAAGCCTTAGACAAAAACACTTCAACTCTGAATGCCTTGCTTTCTCCACAGTGCTTTCCCTTTATTTTATCTATCTATTCAAAGAGTGAAGAAGAAGTGGTGCTATGGATACGTGTGTGGGTGTTAATGTGTGCGCATGTGTGTCAAACTATGTGTACAGAAAGATTCTGATGCAGGTGTTTGGTGAACATCTGTGCTTCAGGAATTAAATTTATAGTACATTCTGTTCAGTATGGACAGTGGAAAGTGAAGTGAATATTTGGGTACCCCTTGGCAAAACATTGAGATGAACTAAGTTAGAATGAGATGACACAATTTCCACTAGCATACACTTAAATAAGATTGTATGCATTTAATATTTTGTAGAAGACTTTTGTCTCTACTGTTATTACAAATTGGAGAACCCAAACAAAAAAAAAACAAAAATAGATACCATATGATGATACACACTGTTAAATTCTACTGCTAGTAAATGCTCTTGCATTTGTTCTTTCTTTGGTCATTTTGGCTATTTGTCTTACGAAGGTCTTAGAATATGGTACAAGTTCTAGATATGCTGGGCTGGATGCAATTACATAGAAGCAACTTCTATTGCTAACACTAAAGTATTTCCATGAATTAAAGCAAAAGCCTGACTGATACTATTCTGTCCCGCAGCCATTTTCTCCAGCCACATTGACACTTATGAAATGTATTTGTATTGGAGTTTTTCAGTATGGACTGGATATTCATAGCTGCCCCTTGAAGGTCTTGCTCACTACTATGAAAACACAGTCCAGGTGTAAATTGCCTCAAACCTGTTACATTTTCTGTGGTTCTTTTCCTGAAAAATAATTGTTGGAACAAAGAGTAACTTGTATTCATAAAGCTTTGAACTTCCTAATCTGTGAACAAGCCATAGCCCAAATGAGCAACTCCATATTTTCCCTCCAATTTGAAGAACATAGTAACGTTAATTCATCATATTTAGCCACAGATACTCAAAAGGGTTGTGTGAGAAATTATAATGTTTGAGTTTGAAAAAGAGATTTTGATAGTAAAATAAGTCAAATACTGAGAAGAAACAGTCTGGAAACAATGCAAAGGAAAACTAGAGGGTTGTGGGGAAGTATAAACAAGTGCAATGTTTGTACTTGATTGTTTTCCCAAACCCTCAGCAAGTAACCCACTTCCACTTTTTACAAACTGATGTAAAAAATATACATGGGTAGTACAATTCTCTTGCCATGCACCATAACCATTTAACGATGAAGCTTCCATGGCCTGTATATTACCCCTGTGACCTCAACACTTGTATATATCCATAAACACACACAAGCAAACATCATTATCAGGCACTGGTGTGACTCATGTAAGCCATGTCTCTAAATAAAGTCACAACAATACGCTTCAGTGTTTGGATTCAGCCAAGCTACGCAGTGGGAGTGTGTGCATTTGTGTATCATTTTTGAGCAAAGTGTAAAGTGTGCAACTCTGTGGGACTTTTTTTCTGCCGGTATGAGCATGTCTGAGTGTATGTGTGTGTTTAAAGTTTCTGTTGTGCTTCTCCTCTCAGCTGAAGCCAATTAACTTCACTGCTCTGTAGGTGATAACACACACGTGTGTGAGCATGTGTATAGACACACAAACACACACCTACAAAGACGTGAATAAACAGACTCACAGTCACTATTTGGGAGCCGGAGTCTCTTTTCTAGGGTGCAGTTTTTAGGTGAGAAGACAATATTTAATGGCTTAAATTCTGAGAAAACAATACAGAAATGGCAAAAACAATACGTCACTAGGTTACAGTAATATGTGGGCTGCTGCTATATTTGAACAATTACTTTATATAGATGCTATTTTTAATAGAAACATGAGGCAGCACATTTCTCTTGTCAGTAAGATTGTGTGTGTGTGTGTGGGTGTGGGGGGTGTGCGTGTGTTTGGGGCATTAATTTCTGCTAAGAGTTTGACTTATATTTCTTAACCAATTAAATTCCAAATCATGACTTAGGTGTGTTTCTTCTTCCTGGACCCATTCCACCACCAGAATCCACTACAACTAAATGCTATTATACCAGCTGCTGACTGTAGGCTATCTGATACACCTCTATAAGCCCAAACACTAAAATCACTGGGGTTTTTTTCTGCCATCAATGCATTATTACCATGAGGAGGTG
The DNA here is from genome assembly GCA_037177535.1 of Pseudomugil gertrudae. NCBI lineage: Eukaryota > Metazoa > Chordata > Actinopteri > Atheriniformes > Pseudomugilidae > Pseudomugil > Pseudomugil gertrudae. The sequence goes on from JBAMHV010000018.1 coordinate 14,355,195, forward strand.
TAATTATTCTTTTCAAATACAGAAAAAGGTGATACACGCTCAAAGTAACATCAGAACTCATCGTTTTCCAGCAGAGCGTTGGCATTGAGACAAGATGATCAATATTATTCATTTAGCTCTCTATTGGTATTTGGTGTTGTGGTGTATTGGTGTGGCTTTAACTTGATGTCACAGTCAGCAAGAAAAAGCATCAGTGTTGACACCTTAAATGATTTCAAAATGGCCTGACACACACTCTTCCAAGCACAAAGACTAACAATCAGTCATCATTTTACAGACAGAGCGAATAGCTGACAAAGGTTTGACAAGTTATCTCTGTGGTTGTGGCAGGGTCACATCATTTGTGTTTTAGTGAAGCAAACATAGACTAGGACTATTGATTCTTCTTCTATGTTGTCATCATTTGTGGGTGCAACACAGCTTGACGTCAATGCCTACCTCTCCTACTAAATATTGTCTTGTTTCACAGGACAATTACCTTTCCTTCTACCAGTCAGTCAGACAGATGAGATTTCTCTTGTTTACTGTCCACTTCAAGCAAACGTAGCTAAATAAATGGAGGACATCGTAGTGCAGTTTGGTTAAAGAAAACTATGCTGAAATAAAATTCTACACTACCTAGAATATTATAATAGAACAAAACCAAAAGACTGGATTTATGAATCAGTAATCATATCTTGATATCACAGTTGATAAAGAGTAGAAATGTTCAGAGATACAAAAAAAGCTGATATGGAAAAGGAAGACATTCATTCTCTATTGCTTTTTTTGTTTTTTAGATTTCCAGTTAGGAGTATCTCAGTTACTGATAAAGCGAAGCTGTAGAATTGTGGGTAATAATGGGCTAGGCATTTTCTGCTGTAGCATTCTCTGCTGCAAATCAGCATTTTTAAGCCACTTGAATTTAGATTTTTAAAGATCACTAATTATAAAATCAGGTCTTAATTAGAGTAGCATTACTACACTGAAAGACCTTTTAAATGACAATGAATTGACATGTTCTGCTTTCCAAACACGATTACTACTAAGACATTTTGTTGTCTGATAAAGGAGATAAAAAAAAAACGTGACTCAGACCAGTGTTATTTAGAAATCAGCTACAGCATATTTACATTAATGTTTAAATACAAGTTCAGGTATATTTTTATTAATTTATTTACCATGCAATGATATTATATTTCAGTAAAACTGCAAACATAACCGCCCATTAGAGTTATTACATTCACAAACGAACCGGATTGTTTGACTGGCTCAATAACATGAACTATATGAACCAAGTCATGTTAGATTGAGAGCTGTTCTTTTCTGTTTCTCCCATGGGCATTGCTAAGGCTATTACAGGAGCCTCCCTAAAATATTATTCAACCTTCCAAATATTGTAAATACATTAATTTCATTATTGGCTATGTAAAGGCACCCAAGTTGACTCCTGTGATGCTAAGCATGTTATTTTTATGCTGCCCTTGGACCCTACAGCTGTGTATATTTGTGCGTCTCATCCTCAGTTTCTGGACTCGGTTACATGCAACAAAGTTTGTCAATGCAAATCCTGGCCATTAGATGTTCATTGCGTTATCGTTTACTCCAACTATAGCTGCACATGAACATCACAAGTCCGTCCGATTGAACTGAATTTTGTAAGAAGCAAGTAAGTCATCATCCTTGCAGGTAGAAATATCCAGCCAAGTCTAGCTAGTTAAATGAAAACAGGCATATAAGTGATATGTACCTGCAAGTGAAGTGAGAACTCCTCGTCACTGGTGTTATTCTGCTGTGGACAAAGTAGAAAAAATGGAGAGTTCAGAGTGGAAGGGATTACCTGTATAATAAAAAAGTTCAATAAGAGCTAAAGTAGGAACACTCTGGCGGGAAAATAATTTGGGATACATAAAAAAAACAGGTGTCTTTATTAAGATTTACTGAAAAAGGCGAGACAAAACTAAAATTTGAATTGGCCAATTCAACCAGACCCTCTGATGTGCAGCGACTGGTGTAATTAATACTCTCAGGGGCTTCATGAGGCTGAATGATGGTGTAGTCAGTTCAAGTGAACTAGTGACTACAGCCTTTTTTAAGAGTGTTTTCTTTTGTTCTTGTGTTAGTGTGACTTTCTTTAACAGGAAAACCATCCATCCTTTCATTTTCCATACCGCTTTTCCAATTCAGGGTTGCAGGTAGCTGGAGCCTATTCCAGCTATCAACAGAAACCCTGACTTGGAAAAGCGGTATGGAAAATGAAAGGATG
>JBAMHV010000018.1:14358905-14371018 GCA_037177535.1 Pseudomugil gertrudae
ACATATTCAAGCTCATCTAAAGGTTGCTGTAGTAACTACTTTAATACACTTTTCTTAGTCTGATCAGTTGGTTATGCAGTTCCATCCCAGGTGACTGACTCAAAAGCAATACATGACCAACATATAAGAAAAGCACCTATTAATATTATTCTTTATTATAGAAATTATTTTAAGCTTCTCCCAAAATGTCTCTCTTCATAAAAGGTTTAGTGTAATTCAAAAAGTTGAATGGGAAAAAACTCAAAATAAAATAGGAAATTATCATTATGAGGAAAAGAACAAAAATATAATGAGGGTTGGGTCGTTTGGCAGCAGCCTAAGAAGGAAGCCACATTTTCTAACTTGCCGGGGGGGTTGTTCCCAGGCCTGATGAAACCTGGGTCTTCTCTGAGATCTCTTCCTGAAAAAACCTCATCAGAGAGGCATCCAGGAAGCATCCTAACCAGATGCCTGAGCCACTTCCTCTGACTCTGGTTCCACTCTTAGTCTCTCCTAGATGAGCAGCCTTCTCACCTTGTCTCAAAAGTAGAGCCTGGCATCCCTACAGAGGAATCCCATTTCATCAGTCTGTATTCGCAATCTTGTTCTTTCAGTCACTACCCGCAACTCAAGTTGAGGTCAGCCGCCCACACCCCACAATGACACTATATGCCAAAAATGCCCTGTACGACTATTGCTTCAGCTCGATGGCTTCCCTTACTATTTGTATCAACCAGCCAGTTCTGAGATTACCGCCACGACAGGCACCAACAACCTTACGGCCACAATTGCCTCTGGCTGCCTCAACATTGGAGGCAGGGAACATAATCCATTCATACTAATATCCCCTGCCTCACTCAGAAAATTGTTTAAACTCCAGCTGGAGGAGAGAGATAAAGCTCTCACTGACAGGGGAGTCTGCCAGATGTTCTCAGCAGATCCTCACAACACGTTTTGGTCTGCCAGACCTGTCCGGCATCCTTCCCCATCATCTGAGCCAACTTACCACTAGGTAGTGATCAGTTGACAGTTCTGCCTCTCTCAAGTCTAACAATATGATGACAAAGTCGACCATCAAACTGCAGCCTCACAATGAGGACGTTGTGGAATTGAGCCTTGGCTTGGACAGTGATCTTTCTGTATGGAGTTGACATGGTCTCCACATGTCAGTGTGGCTTCTCTCCAGTACCCAGGATTCCTCCCACTGTCCAAAGACATGCATGTTAGGTTAATTGGTCATTATAATTTGTCCCTAGGAGTTAGGGTGAGTGTTTTTTGTCTCTGTGTTGGTTCTGTGATGGACTGAGGATTTGTCTAGAGTGTACCCTGCCTCTTACCTACTAATAGCTGGGGTGACTAAATGAATGAATGAATGACTTGACTAAGACAAAAGAAGTCTGAAATAAGTCCAGTCCTGGCTTGACATCATGATTCATGTAATTGATGTCAGGAGTCAACTACCAGAAAATGGTTTATGAAGATCCGATATAAAAGGCAATGATTACAAATATGGATAATTGCAGAAGTCTTACAGATGTTCATTTTAAAAATTGTTTGTCCAGCTTCAAGAATTTTCTATTTTTTAACTAAATCTAATTATTTTATACATTTACTGAGAAGCCAAATCAATTATCATCAAACCAATGCAGAGCATGTTGTTCAAGCTTCATGAGAATTTATCAGTAATTTTTTTAGACCAATGTGTGCCTGTAATTGGCACGGTCCAATGAATGAACATACAAAGCTGACAAGACAGTGTTGTTTTTGTGGAAACACAGACAGTAAAATATGTGTGAAACATACAACACTCGTTTTGCCAAATAAATTACCTGATGTTACATTTCAACATGTTTACAGTAATTGGCAAGTCTGATGAAAGTGTTAGTGGGAGTAAAAGCACATAAAATTTCCCTCTTAACTGAAACCAGAAATGTTCATTTATTTTTCCACAATGCAGAGACAAAGACATAAGAAGATGCACATAAAAACAGTCCCAACCATAATGTCTTCTTACTCTGTAATTTACTAGTAATGCATTAATCACAGCTAAATAAAAAAGGAGCATATAAACTGCATTTTAGCTTAAATTCAATGAATATTTTTTAATAGTCTACAGTGTCACAACCTATTTGCCAGTATATATATTTTTGTTAAATGTTCCCTAAAAATGCCAAATGTGTAAATTAGTTTAATTCTACTTTAACAAAACAGGATGCTTGTTTGGTAAAATTATGGATGAAATTATAGTAATATAGACAAAGTAATATGTTAAAAAGCTGGCTTAACTTTAATAACAAGACACTTATACATAACAGCTTGCACTTTGGCATCGTTTAACATTAAGCATGCTCATGAAGTGAGTGTTTGTGTGTGTGAGTTTTAAATCCACTCATATAAATACAGGACCCAACTCAGGAATTAGTGTTAGATAAGCAGAAGCTGTGGCCTCAACAGTACACCTTGCCATTAGCCTTAATTATCCATCCATCCATCCATCCATCTAGTAAACAACCTATTCATCCACCGGAGCTACATCCATCCTCACTGCCTACATAGGGTATTGGTTTGCATAGACACAAGAGCAGTAACTCAAAACATGCAGACAGAAAAAGCTAGTGTTGTAATGACAAAATGGCATAATCTTGGTGGCCACATGTGAGTCTTGTATCATCATCATTTTGTAACATTCTGTACACCGACCACTTCCACTCACCACATTATCAATGAGTAGAGAAAATTATTTTATTTACACTATTTTATTAGGGTATCTGTCACACACTATGATCTGGTCTTGGAGCAGCATGTCATTCTCCTTTTGCTGTCTGTCACGGTTGTACCATAATTAAAAGAAGCACTTTCAACCCAGTTTGAAAGCTATAACATAGTTTTTAAAACAATATTTTTATAATAAAGGACAGCCTTACAGAGTTAAACATTGTGTTCTGAAATGCATTAATGGAAAAAAAGACTATTTGTACACATCAACTTGAAATCAAATGTGCTCTTCTTGCCAATGCAATCCTCCCTTGTCATTTTTTCTTACCCAACTCACGGTTGCTTAACTAGTAAGTTTATTCGAGGACATCTTGTAAAAGCAGAAATGTTACCCAAGTGTCTTTTTAGTTTAGACATGGCTGCTCTTTGGAGCACTGAGCAGATTGTGCCTGAAAAAAAATCAAGCGGAATCAGTTATACCTCAGTAGCATTAACTGGCGGCAGAGCAGGAAGTGACCTTTACAATGGATTCCCTCATGGTGTGACCTCTTGGCAGCAACAAATGTTGAGAATATGAGATCTGAAAAAGCTATGTGATATCATTGTAATGATTCCATGTGTGGTCATATTTTAATGGTTAAAAATAAAAGTTTACATAAGGATATTGAATGCAAGTACTGGCATAAGGGAGTATGCCTTCTAAACAAAAATAATATATTAAAATGCCTTTTGTAAACAAAGTTTTGTGCCTTCAAAAACATATTTTCTTTAAAAAAAAAAAGCTCCATGAATTCATCTCTGATCCTCATTCTGATTAATGACAATGATCATTATAGAGATGAATAAAATAAATGAGTGACCTTGTTTAGTAGTAAGTATATAAATTCTGCACCTTTTCCTTGCTCTTTTCACTGACATGCAGGAACAGTTAAAGCAGGCAGAGGTCTAGATTATAAAATATAAATAAAAATCTTTATATGGCACACTGCTGAAATTGACTCAAGGCTTGTGTACAGTTCTGCAATGCTGGAAATATAAAAGATAGGACCAAACATACAGTAAATTATGTATTTGCAATTTACAATGGCCAAAAACCATGCCTCACTCCAAGCCCCTAGGAAATTTTTCTAGACTTAGAATACAAAATTGTCACATTTGTACTCGATCTGATTGGATAATATCACTGATTAAGTTTGTTCTGAAATGCCTAAGATAAAAATAGCAATGCATTCAATAGGTGATAGCCAATCTGTAATTTATCCCTAAAGCAAAAAAAGCACAGACATGAAAAATGTTGTGCTGCTGCTTATATACATGTGGTTTCACCTCAAGGCAAATACTTTTTCATTTATACTGCATATCATGAAAATATAGGTTTACCTACTGTTAGATGAAAATCTGTTACTAAATGGTGCCAACCTGTCTTGGCATGTGGGTGTTTATTCGCCCGTGGCAGCAACCTGATCAGTGAAAGTAACGGTCAAAATTCCTAAATGACATCAGCTTGAACCCTGATTCTGGTCAAGTCTGAGTCCTAGCTCTGCTGGATTTCAGCACTGCGTTTGATACTTTGCATCACAAAATACTGTTGCACATCCTGTTCTGAAGCAGTTCTTTTTACTTTCAGGTCCTATTTAGAATGAAGGAGTTATTTTATTATGATCAGCAGCTATAAATCTCCATCATGAATATTTTGGGGATGCACCAAAACGAGGAACCAGCCAACCCAAGATCATGCAGGCGCCACTACAGGCCCCACCACTGATTATGGCAGAATAGGGTCCCCACCACAGTCATAGGTCTTTAGCCCCTTCCAGCCCTCCAGACATGGCAATTGCTGCAACAGCATTCTTGCAGACTGGGCAGGCAAAGTTGCCTGTGTAGTTAAGTCCCATTGAGGAAAACACTGCAGTTAAAAATATTAAAAAGTTAAAGAAAAAATTCAAATAAACTAAAAATAAATAATAATTAAATATGTAATTAAAAGCATACTTAGTTAAAAGTCAGGACAGAAAGGTACATCTTGAGCCTTCTTTTCAAAGCACAGTCTGGCCAGGTGACCACAGTCCGGAAATGAGGAGTCCTTGTAGGTTTTAGTCATGACTTTAGCAACAAGAAGACAGTATCAGATGCCATCAGGGTCTGTAAGGGTTAATGATTTATAAGTAGGCCAAATAAATAAGATGGTCCAAAACCATTGAGACATTAATACGTGACTAAAACAAATGCAAAATATTTTAATCTGAGACAAAACAGAGATTATTCTGTTTAGTACGAAAACCAAAGGAAGTGATCAGCATTAGTGCTGACTTGTGAGAAAATTGCTGTGTACGTGTGCTCTGATGTTGATGCCACAATTGTGTTATGTTCTGTGCCTCACAGGGCTAAAAGTACAGTGGCCAGGAAGTGCAATTCAAGATAACATCCACTGAAACACTTAGATTTTTGTAATGCAAATTTACATCCATTGAAACTCTTTTACAAAGATAAGACCCAGAAGTGACATTGTTGGGATGGGAGCAAGACTGTGGCTGTGTCTCAATCAGTTCACTATGTTTAAATGCATTTACATTGACATTACGCACTACATAGTACATGAAGTAGGGTTAGTGTGCTGATTGAGACACAGCCTGTGTAAACAGGGAATTACTCATTAGCAGAGTCGAATCGGAGACATTTTGCCCGGTTTTGTGGAGTGTACTTCCAAGTTATAGGTACTTGGCACATCTGGCACATTCACCCCGAATACTCAATCCAGCTGTCTCCTTGCTAATGTTATTTAGGACATTGAGGGACCGTCCACAAAACTCACAAAAAGGAGCCATCCTCTTCAGACAACTGCCACAGAATGGACAATACATCCTTGATTGCCGCTGATGTTTGCTAATTCAGTGGTTTACTGTTAGCGCTCTCAACATAGCGCCTTCCGGGTCAAAAATCTTTGTAAAAATGTTTTGGTAAACTTGTAAGTGTTTCACTAAATGTATATTTTTATCACGAAAATGTAAAAGTGTTTTACTAGATGTAAATTTGCATTGCAAAAATGTAAAAGTGTTTTATTAAATGTAAATTTACATCGAGAAAATGTGTTTCAGTGGATGTAATCTTGAATTGCACTTCCTGGCCATTGTATAAAAGGTCTCAAAAAAGCAACATAAACCTCAAACGTAAATCTTAAACAAATCACTTGACAGTTACCCATATAACTGAAATGGAATAGTTGGAGAGTGGCCACTTTCTGGTAGCTCCATGTTGCACAGACCCATATTCATGTCAGTCACTCACAGCAGGGGGGGTTGCAACCACATCAGACTCAGCACAGCTGCCAAACAAGTTGCTTTGGTTTACAGTCTCAAAGGACAATTTGAATGAGAAATATAATATGTTGGTTTTATTCCCAAAGGGGTTGTCATCAATCCAATCAACTACATTCTTGTTGCTAAAGGCTGTTAGATATTCTGTGAGAAGCAAGTTTATTTTCCATCTAGTACCCATAAAAACTACATCTGCAAAAACAAAATCAACTAATTTTAGTCAGGAACACATCACGGCTTGTTCTCAATGCATCTGCCAAGCAGAACCTATTCTCACAGGGCTCCAAGACGTATAGTACATTTGGTGGAACATTTGAGGTTGGCCTGGTTAAAGCAGAAGAGTGTTTAGTGGAAACGTGTTAATTTCTGCATTACTTAATTATCGATGCAAACTTGAATGGATAGCTACAATAGTTAAGTATGAAATCACTTAGTCAGCTGTTCAATGAACATAAAAACACAGTAAGACGCATTGGTCTGCCTGCAGATGTTTAAATGCCATCCTTGCACCATTCATGAACAATACCCAAAATTGTCTGTGGTTTTAAGCTTCTCCACTTGGAACAGGATCTCATTTCCTACTGGAGAGGCCTCTCCAGTTTTTCTGATCTGAGGATTTTGTCTTGGATTTCGAGGCACTGATTCTCATACTAACTGCTTCATATTGTTTCAAATTGTTCCAGCAAAACCTGTAAGTCATGGCTCAATGGAGCCAACAGAACCATGTCATCTACAAAAAGCAGAGACCCAATTCTCCTCAACACCTCACCTCAACACCTCAGCTGTGCCTAGGTGTGCCAACTCTCATGGTAAAACTAGTCTCTTAATGGCACTTAATGCCAGCAATCTCTGACACACATTTTACAAGAAACAAACAGCATGAACAGGGGTAAAGGGGTTCCAAACTATATGATCAGTCACTAAAGTAGTCCTGGGGAGACATGGTAGAACACCTTCAACTCCACAAAACACATGTACACTGGTTGTGCAAAGTCACACATCTCCTCCAAGACCTTTAAAGGGTAATCTGATCCCATGTTCCACGAGTAGGACAAAAACTGCACTGCATGTTTGAAGTTATGTTGAAGATGGAAGCTTGAGCTCTTTCTGAAAGGGGAATATCTGAAACATTCCCAGCAGACCCTTACAACATGTTTAGGCCTCCCCACCTGAGCCAGCTAACCATCAGTGTTGATCAGTTGACAGCTCTGCCCCTCTTTTCTTTCGAGTCTCCGAGACAGGAGGCCCCAAGTACAATAGTATTACAGCAAAGTCCATATTTAAACAGCGGCTTGGAGTAGTCCTGATGCCAGGTGCACACGTGGATAATTTCGTGCTGAAATAAATTGTTCATGCAAGGAAGTACTCTCCATAAACACATCTCCAGGTTTCAATATCATTGGCCGTATTTGTTACATAGGCCAAAACAATGTTCAGGATCTATCTAAAGGTGGAGGGAGGCCACCCTCTCATCCACCAGGGTAAACCTATTGTTTAGGCACAAGGTCAGAGTGCAAGAATTCACTGGAAAACAAACTTCAGAATAGAAAAGGTTTCAGTCCTTAAGAAGACTGGTTCCAGAACCATGTTTTGAAGTGATTTCAACTATTTCTAGCTGTAACTAGACTGCTCCACCTCGTATATACAGTATATGTGTGTAGATACATAGATAGATAGATTAGATAGGTAGATTAGATAGATTAGATAGGTAGATTAGATAGATAAGATAGATAGATACAATAAACTGATATTAGGCATCCCTCTCTGACTGACTTAATGCTTTACTTTAACAAAGCACACATGTTAGGTCTAAAAAGGTCTTATGAAACTTTGAAGTGAAACAGAAATGATTGCTCAGCATGACAGGTTTGACAATTTGAACTGAATGCAGGGCGTTTCAATTCATCTTTCAGATTTTGTTATTGTCTGTGATATTAACAAGTGAAGCATCAGAGAACAATTGCAATTTACCAGACAAGAGTGTCTCAAACACACACATTTGGCTTGAATCAGCGTGAAGAAGCCTCAGTACACCAATATATCTATAAAGTAAAAAGGCGTCCTGTGTATGTCAACGTGGAAGTGTTTTTGCTTTGGCACTAGCAGCATTAAATCACTGGGGAATACACACAGCTGTCCTTGCGATTTTGTATTGTGTGTGTGTGTGTACATGCATGTGAGCGCTTGTGAGAGTCTCTCCCAGGGACATCTTGACACTTCATCATTTGTTAATTAGCCAGTTAAGGCAGCTAATTAACATGCCAGCTCTCTCCTTCTGTCAGACTTTCTTGTTGTCGTCACCATATGTTTAAACTGTTGCTTTAGTGGAGCTATATGGTTTGATACAGAAACATTAGATTTTAAAGCAGTTTGTGGCTTAAGCAATTTGGAGATACATGATAAGGCAGACGTGATAAAATGTTTATTTTTACAAATTTTTATCCAGTTAGTGTGAAAACCAAGAAAATTGCTCAATTGCAGAGTAAAAAAGATACGTTTTACAATGTTACTTTGCACCCTGTTATACCCATCCAAACTATAACCTTAATACAAGAGCATGTCTTAGATATACACTAGTTAACAATCTATTATGATTTAATGAGTTTGGTATGAAAATCAGTATATATCAGCAGAAGTTAAGAATTCATCTTTAGCCCTTGTTCATCCTAATGATGCTTTATTTTGCTGGTTCTCTGTGGACATACTGTATATGTTCATATGAAAACAATCTTTTTAACTGTAAATAAGAGTTTGACATGTATGATATCTGAATATTTTCTCAAATTATATTCAAATTAATTTATCCAATTTAGCACTTTAGGTACACATTTATTGCACAAAACTTGATGAAAAGCAGGATGTAGATTGCCTCCCAGGCTAAAACAACATTAATGACCATGTTTTCATATTGAATAATTATTAGTAATAACTACTGAAGACATCATTATTTCGGGGGCAACAGACAATGTGCCAAACAGCAAAAAACTATGGATAAAATGCAGCAAACTAGACCTAAAAATGATTCCAATCTGAAAACTCAGAAAAACCATTAAAACTTGAGCTACAGAGCTACAGAGCTACTGAGCGCCTTGACCATGACCTGTTATTACTCAGCAGGAAGTAAAGTGAGGTAACTCCAGGTGCGACCGGTGCAACTATGGTTTTTTCCTGGACAATTTATGTCGGGAATTAGACCTGCTCTGGAGCAGATTTAGTTCAAAGTAATATATTAGATTTTATTTTTGTTTGTTATTTTGAAGCAAAAGAAAAAAGCAAAGAAAAAATGCAAAACCAAATGTCTGAAGTCTGTATGTATTGAATATTTTTCATAGTACGGGCACAGGTGAGCTGGAAACCTTTTAAATCCAGCTAGACAAAGTAAAGATGAATAAAAAAATGTAACCCTCTAAGACCTGGCACATGAAAGCAAAGTCCAATCTTATAAACGTAGGGTCTTTATTTTACATTCTGTCCCTTTAAAAGAATGTAAAAGCAAAAGAAAACATTTCTGAGATATTAACCATTTATTACCATGTGTAAGTCAAACTTTATAGCGTTATCTTCTGCTTCTTATTAGTGTATTTATTAGATTTTTTGACAGGAACATTGCATTTAGACATTCACAAAAAGGTGACTTGGACATTAATGGAGTGACATTGTGGTTAAAGAACTAATGCTCTTTAGAAGAACCATAATCTGCTATGACTGCTACTTTTTCTTGAATAATTTGAATCAATGACAAACAGTAAAAAGTAAAAGAAAAATCCCCTGAGGGAAATTACAGCACTAGTGATCTTCAAAATCTTGCTATTAAAGCCAATATTTTGTACATATGTTATCATTGTTACTTTTTCTAGTTTATATATAAATTACTTTTCTCCATTCACTTATGATTTACATTATCATTTATTACATTTTTAAAATGATAACTATCTAGAATACTATCCAACTTAAATTAAAATGTATTTATTAAAAGGTAGTCAAAGATCTGACAAAAACATTACTGTAACCGTATTACTACTAATGAACTGAACAGCAGAAAACACTTGATTTTGATTATGTGTCGGCACCCAGATGTTCATAAGAGTCCTCCAGAGCATATGTAGGATTTGTTCTTAGGAAATTACAAAGATTTTGATAAAAAAAGGAAGGTTTGTAAGAAGGATTTAAAAATAAATTTATTTATAAGAACCATTGGTGAATGAGGCCCAATACTTTCGGAGTCCGTGCCCTTCAATAGAAATGCAGTTGGTCATTCAAAGGTTTCTGGTCTCTGGGGAAGTTCCTGCAGTCAAAACATGGCTCAAGTGTCCGGAGAAAAATAGCACACAGAGTCAGATATAATATGGCAGAGGAATTTTGAAAGGGTGAGCAAAACAAAGGTCATGACAAAAGTGGATGGGTAAAATACACTACACACAACTGCTCACACATATAATATGAATTATCTGTCCCGAAATAACTCTATACTTATATAGATAGATGTAAAGGTCAACAAAGTCTGGTTTTGTAGTTTGTGATGGATCTATATGACCAGTTATTGAGCCCATCTGTGTGTGTTTTTCTTTTTTTATTGCGTTTTTTTTAAAATACATCTTCCAAATAGGCTGACCTTTCTCTAAAGGTCAGGCTGTGACACTATTCACATGCACATAACATCCTGAACTGTCAGAGACAGAGTGACCACCAGGCTCAAACACTAGTAAAGTAGTTGTACAACATTAGCTTGCTGCGTTTTACCCTTTTCATGTGTTTTTTTGCTTTTAAATGCATCTCATGGGTAGAGGATATGCTGAAAGCTTCCCATATCAGTCATTCATCCATTGTGTGTACAGCATTTGTGTTGGGCTGGTAGGGAAGTCCCTGGCCACCTCATTCCTAGTCCCCATGAGCCCTTGCGTGAAATATGCAGCCAACTTTCAGTTTGGCCAAAACAGCATTTATTTACTTGCCAGATGTTCACGCTGCTTCATATTATACAAGCTTTTTAACTAATCTATGTATACACATACAATGGTACCTGATGTTTTGAGGCTGTCATCTAATCTCCTTAGCAGCCGGCATCTTTTCTCCAGAAGTTTTTTCATATCCCAAATGCAAAGTAGAATCGGGGTGTTCCTCTGTGGGCTTTTTGTCAGCCAGTGGCAGAAACACACAGACAATGATTGCGGTGGTTTCTTCAAGTTGAGGCTTTTCAGACACACCCACCTGGGTTTCTCATATCTGGAAGGCAGTGAAAACTGTGCTTTATCTTGCATTTGTATTCTAAGCCCCGTTTCTGCCCGGCTTAGGAAAGGAAAATTCCTGTTTGAGACGAGACCCTGAGTTGCTTCTATTGTAGCAAAGTGAGGAATAATAAAATGATGTGGATGTGCTTCCTGTGGTATAGCCTATAAGACAGCCATGATGTGACCCGACTTAAAACATGCTCATTGAAACAGGATTGTGTAGTCCATCCTGCCCTTTTACTCACCCTTCAAGAAGGGCCACTGTCAGCCAATCAGCCACCCACTGGGATGAACAAGTTGGACTTTGTCCTTGAAATTGAAGAAAGTGGGGTAGAAGGAGCCTGCAGCAAAGTGTTAGGTTGCATTTGAAGTTTTTTGTTAGTTGGTGTCATACTTTTTATTAAGCTTTTCATTAGTTATGTATTAAGCTATTTGTTATTTATTTTTTAGGCTCTTTATTAAGCAAATGTCTTTATGGGTTTTTTCTCAAGTGTTGGTAATTGGACTGTAGGAACTCAGCTGAGTTCACACTGAGGCACTTTGCTTACAAAAATTCACCTGATGAGGAGGCTTTTGTTTGGAATATATATTGTTACGCAATGCCTAGCTAGCTCTGACACTTAGTATGAACAATGTCTATCAAAAAATTTATTCTGCTCAAGTCTGTCTTCTAGTCTAAGAAAAACACCAGAACAAGCATCAAATTGTATGCCTTTTCTTCAATGGTGAATACAGACCTGCTGCTAGAGTCATCGCCAAGACCAAGGAAGTGGACCACATTAGTCCAGTTCTGAAGCCTTTACACTGGCTGCCTGTCCAACAAAGGATAGTTCAGTTGCTGGTCTAAAAAGCTCTGAATGATTCGGGACCTCATAAA
>JBAMHV010000018.1:14391198-14414520 GCA_037177535.1 Pseudomugil gertrudae
TCAGCATTACAGTTCATCAAGTTCAGCATACAGGCATTCACCCTGCTGTTCTGCAAGAACAGCAATTCTTCTAGTTAGTAGTTGTTACTTGTCAGTTAGTAGTTAGTTGTTTTAAGTTAGGTTAATCTGGTTTCTGTGGTCGGTGCTTTATGTTTCTTCTAATAAATATCAGCAATCTACATCATCTGCCTTCTGCCTGCTTCGGGTCCACTCATCTCCATGGTTGCTCATCCCCAGTATATATATAGAAGAGACAACCTCGACGGACTGACGTCCTGCTGAGTCAACCGAAATGTAAGAAATCTAAGAAAAGGGTGGTGCTCCTACAGGATTTATTTTGCTCCATGATAAAGTTAATTAATGGTAAAGTTACATTTTTTATAATAAACTAATATTTCTAATTAATTTTTAGGCTAATTTTGCTATAACATGAACATGTTATATTATTCTCTTCAAAAGTAGAACTCCCTTCAGCACTCCATACAGAGACTCCTGAAGGGATGAGTGTTTTGCACTGCTTACATATTTATTTACAAAATTTAAGAGTTCCATTTCTGTCAATAAACACAACATGGTTTTCCTAAAGAATATATTTTTTTTAAAAAAAGGTTAGGTGCCTTACTGCGTAATTTACTTCCAGAAGTGCTTCCAGTTTTTTTAGAATATTATTTCTAGCCGCATTTCCACTTTGATATTTTCTATATACTATTCATTATATTATTCACTGAAATAAAAGAAAATCTATAACATGATGCATAATGGTACCAGGATATAAAATAAGCTATATTGGGATATAAGAGTTTAGTCATATTGCCAAGCACTGCTTGCTTTTCCAGACATTATCTTCAAATCAACCATACTCTTCAGAATTTTAGATTTAACTTCACTTGTGTAGCACATTTCATGTACAAGAAAATTTAAACAAATCCAAATTTGACAGATTTGCAAGTAATATCAAAAGCATTAATGTGCACCTTGCTCTGCAGAGGCTTCTTTTGCTGAAAATGTATATAAGCATAAAAATTTGACAATATGTGAAGAAAACCAGAGATATGATGTACTAGAACAAGCAAAGAACAACAAAAAAACTAAACAAAAAAACAGGAAACTGCTCACTCATACATATATATCCTTATAACCCTCGACAAGCAGTCGGTGACCCTGCAGAGGACTAAGGTGCTCTAGTTTTATGTGATTGTATGTTACTTTGATCTCTGTGTGTTGGAAGCACACTTTGCAGAAAGGGTTTAGACGAACACCCTCATACTCTCATACAGATACTAACACACAGATGTACACACACAGGTGCACCATGTAACAAGATTTCTTGGCTGAAAAAGCTTGAGGTGGATTTTCTCATACTTGCACTGGCACATAACTGTACTTAAGACCCCCTGCAGTGCGTGTGATGTGAAAGAGCAGACACAATGTAGTAAAAGCGATAGTCCAGGTCTAGTTAGCTTTTCTGCACACTCAAACATCCTGACAACTTCCTTACACTAAAAGGACCCATACTTTTGAAGCACCACAAATAATACTGGGCTAGTGATAACTTTGATTATAGCTGTTATCAAACTAGTAATTACATTTTTTAAAATGCATGTTGATTTATAAATGCATCTAAATTTATGAAGCAGTTTATGAACAACTTAAATAAAATCAAACTCACAGGTAAGTCATTTAAATCTATCTTAGATTAGATAGGCTGTCTGGATGAGCAGTTGTGTAGAGGTGATACATGAGTTTTCTCTAATCAACATTAATTCAGTGAAAAACGAGATAAACTGACAACTCTTTTAAAAGGTGTCAGCCTTAATGGAAATTGTTGTAAGGTAATAAGCTTGTTTCCCCCGGACCTAGGCACACATGTACCAATGTGTTTTGCTTGTACTGATACTGGTTAAAAGGATTCAAACAAGAATGTGATTGTAGTAGCAGAGACGGGGGACGCAAAACGGAATATGTTTTAACTGTTTTAATGCTCCACAAAATGAGGTAACATTCTGTTATTCACAAACATGTAGACACAAACAAAAGCTGTCTTTATTTCCCATAACACTAAATATTTGCATTTATTTTTGGCCAAGTTGCCTATAATACAAAAGTTTGACACATGATACAAATATTTTTTCTAGTTTGTGAATGGATGCTTCTACAGTGAAAAACCTTATGAAATGGACAAATAATGTGAATTGAGTGAAAACAAAATGTGATGCTTCACTTTAAAAATGAATGCAAACCAATCACAGCCCTCACGTTGTCCTGTCATGGGCATAAAAACAAAAATACTGGCTTACAGCTTTCAAGTTTATAAAATAGCATTGTTTTCCTAATGTTCATAGTCTGCGATTTGATTAGAAACTGAGACACTCATGGAAAATACTTTGTACTCCAACAATCCTTAGTAAAAGAGGTCCTCACTAACTAAAGTCCCCCCCAGCTTCTTTTATTTACCTATATGTAACAATTACAATCAGTGGCATATTCATTTTACCACTGTTGACCCTTATGGTGTATACAGTTCTGTTCCTTCACATATATCAGTGTGGCACAGGTCAAACTGCTGTGTAACTCATTAAATAACATTCTGAATCCATCCATTTTCTATACCTCTTCATCCAATTCAGGGACACGGGCAGCTGGAGCCTAGCTCAACAAACATCTGGCAAACGGTAAATCCTGCACAGGTCATCAGGTCAAAAAGCTTCTGAGAATATCTTTATGCAAAATTAAAAATTAACACTATTGTGTGTCCTTCTTGAACAAAAAAAACATATATTATAAAAGTATTTTATAATAATAAGACAAGAGGAGGACTTGTACATAATTGTACATCAGTTTATTAAAGCTGCTTTTCTAATGATGTATGCTATACAACTATTGCATTTTCAATAAGCCACCAAGATAGAAGCCGTGGGCTCCATCTGCATTAGCAACACCATGCATGTCTTGACCTGCAGAGAAGCATTACACTTCTGTAAATACCTTCATAAAGCTATCTACACAATTTATTATTCATGCACCAATATTTTGATTTTCCACTGACGCTCCTCCATATGAGCCACATACACCCACTACTCCCTCGCTCACTTCTATCTCCAACACACACACACACACACCAACAGACCTTTCTGCAAACACAAAATAACATCCACACTGAAGTGTTGGAACCAGTTCACTGGACATCATCTATGTGGCATTCTTGTCACCCCTGTACTATATATTTATGTAACTCACCCAGGCATACATGCAACATGACCACACACAAATGAGGTTATTCTTTGTGACAAACTTGTAAAGGATTCTTCACATTTAGTTATATAACTTTGACAATGTGAGCCTGTCTTGTACAGGAAACGTCACACTGAAGCCCTTACAGTTGTGGGTTTTTATATTTTAGGTGTATTTTGGCACTTTGCAGAAGAACATTTAAAGCTGAACAGATCTAGTTTAAAAATGTTGCATACATTATTTTTTATTGCGTCAAAGCTGTGAATGTATCATTTGTTTAAGATACCCAGTAAATGTCACAGTTGGCAATCTCTTTGTACAGCTGAGCATAAATGTTGACTGTTAATGAAAACATTAAATAAAGGGTTAACGAAAAAATACCAAACCAATGAAAATATTGTAGCAATACAAAAAGGACTGACAAACTAGTATGTTACTGAGAATATTTCTTTATAAAAACAGTTTTTTAAAGCCACTCATTTGCTTCATTTAGTCAAATCCCATCCCATCTAACATGAAAGCTGACCAACTAGAAAGACTCTTCTTTGATCATATAACTGTAATTAATCACATGATTTTTACTGTTTGATTGCAGACATTGGATAAATGAATCAATGAATAAAAGTGCAGAGTTTTCAGCAGGTGCGAGATTTCTTCAAGTTGACAGAGCAGAGATTTGGTGGAGCTGCAAGAGAAGCATACCTTGACACAAATCCACTTCATGTGAGAGCATTCATCCTGCCTGAAATGCTCTCAGTGGCTAAAACATTCAATGCCTGCTGTCCCAAACCGACTCCCCCCCTCACATAACCCATTGCTCAGCTGTGCAAGGCCAGTCAAAACTTTAGACACACTTACTGTATAAATCCAAAGGGTTAACCTGTCCAAACTTTTGATTGCTACTGTATGTATTTAAAGCTAGTGAGCAGTGGACTTTGAAAAAACTGTTAACATATTTTGAAATAATTGCTTCTGTTAATGTATTAAACTACAAGACAATAATTTGTCCAACCTTAATAGCTTCACTAATCACTTCAGAATCACCATCTAACCAAACATAGATGTCGATGTACAAGCAGGAGGAAGGCAGAGTACTCATGTACGCACAGAGAAAACAAGCAATCATTTCAGTATTTCAGAAATACAGTCATGATTCAAACCTTTCGCACTGTTTCTGTGAGGTTACACAATAATGTAGTTCAGGTAAAATCCAATTACCTTAAATTTAAAAAGGTATATGACTACTTCTATGGTTTGTTGCAGTTTTGCCAGATAGGACTTTCAAAAACTGAATGAGTTTATAAAAATATATTCACATAATTTCACACATCCAACCTGCCAAACACAAACACTAGTCAGCTCTCTTCAAAATAAATAGTTGTATCCTCTCACACGGACATGTGAACACACACACACGGGTAATAGATTGTTCCCATCGTCACTGTAGTAAATTGCCAATAGAAGTACATGCACACCCTTGATACATGATCATTAAAATAGCAAATAGCAGATAGAGGTAGTGAAAATTATTTGGAGAACAACACAAAAAAGGCTGAAGGGAGAAAGTGAGACAGCAAGAGAGAATTGGAGAAAAGGAGGAGATGATAAGGTTGTTTTGGCAAATGGACATTGTGAGAGTCATTTACCAAATGAAAAAAGACAGAGTAATATTTACCAAACAGTTCAATGATAGATATACTGAATTATTGAGCAAATGGCATTGGGATGGAAAGTGAAGCAGCAACGTGATGAGATAAAGAATGAGACGGGGAGAGAAAGTAAGGAAAAGACAGCATCATTTTGAAAAGGGTTATTGATGTGGCACTAATTGTTGTCACCCTGTCAAAAAAAAACTGAAAAACACATACTAAAAAAGAGGGCAAAAAAAGAAAGAAGAAAGTGATAAAATACATTAAGAACAGGGAGGAGGTGTGAGAAGATGAGACTGTAATTGGATCATACTTGACATTACCATAGCTAAGATTGCACTATTTAGAGATTAAGAGACTTAGAACGAGGGCTTTAGTCCTTATTCATTACTTGCTGGCTGATCCAACGTCCGTTTTCCAAAAAAGAACTCTAAACACAAACTGACATGATATCAAAATAAAATATTTCTTCATTTTATTCACCAGTCTCTTACGGGATAACCAAAAAAGCTGTCATATTTCAGCATCTGGGAAGCAAAATGGAGGGGTTAAATGCCTTGCTCAAGAACCCATAGAGGTTCACCTCAGTTGGATCAGTGGGTACTTAAGATCCAGGCAAAAGACCACCTCTGTAATTCCCTCCTCCCAAACTACTATAAAACTATTGAATTTATTCAGTCTGTGGTGCGACATAGTGGTGGTGGATGGAAGAACACATGATGTTCCAGAAGTGCTGAATTGGACCAGGTTTGGTGAATACCCATGCCAGTCAGTAGTATCAATATCTTGTCATGCAAGAGGTGCTGACACATTTTAGTCACGGGAAGCAGACATTTATTACAAGGTTCCTATGCAGCAAGATATGGTCTGACAATGAGTCCAAGGATCTCATCCTGGTACCCTGACTGCCGTTAGGTACCAGAATTAAAAATGTGCAGTCAGTTTGGGCGACTACTAGGACCACCTCAGACATTCACTGACCCAAACCAGTAATGTCAACATTCCCTACAGCAACCCCAGATTCTCTCACATCTGTCATATGTGCTCAGTGTGAACCTGCTCTCATCCGTGAAGAGCACAGGATGCCAATGGCAAATCTGCAAACCCTGGTGTTTTCTGGCAAGTGCCAATCAGGCAACATGGTGTTGGGCTGTGAGCACAGGCTGGATTTCAGGCCATCATTCTACCCTCACAGAGTCTGTTTCTGACAGTTTGAGCAGAAACATGCACATTAATGGCCTGCTGGAGATCATTATGTAGGGCTCTGGTAATGCTCCTCCTTGCACAAATGAGCAGATAGTGATCCAGCTGCCCAGATTTTGTCCTCTTACAGCTCCCTCTACATCTCCTGCTATACTGGCCTTGCTACAGTGCATATTCTGGATGAGCTGCACTGCTGGAGCAATTTCTGTGGGTTGTAGACAACACCTGGCAAAGAGCAAACATGACCAAAAATCTGCCAGAGAGGATGAAGAACAGGGAAATGATCTGTGGCCGCTACCTGCAGGACCATTCCTTCACTATGGTTGTCTTGCTAATCGCCTCACTATTCTACCGGCTGTTTTCTCCATTTGTACAACAGCAGGTGAAATTCATTCACAATCAGTGTTACTTCCTTACTGGGGAGATATCCAGGGAGTTTGACCAACTAAGTTACATAATAATGAAGATGATGCAAGTCATGTCCACATGTGCATTACTGCTACATTTCTATTTGCATCCACTTTCAACACACGTATAGATCACGCTTACCATGTTAAAACACCAAACTGTTACTTAACTCAATCATAAAAATTACATAAGTTGCATGAAGTGAGAGATCTGTGCATGTGGAACATCACATTTTAGCCTTGCATTTACAGCCTGGAGAAGCATGTTGCGTATCAATGAGCTACTGTGTATCAACTTAACAATAATTTTTCATGCATGATAAGCAATACGGATGCTCATCAAAATATGGATCTAGAATATTTTTGTTCATGCTTTTGACTTCATTCTTACCAGCAACAACTCAATTTAAGTGTGAATCCAACATATCAGTCAGTGAAGTGTTACAGTGACAAACTGTTATGGCCACAAAGACAAGTCATTGAATATTGCTATATGTGCTATACTAAGCAAGTTGTCATGCCACACTATTGACTTTTTTTTTTTTATGTGAATAGGGTGGCAGGGGAGTGCCCGCGACCCCACTTCAAATAAGTGGTGGGAAATCGATGGATTGATAGATGGTGAATAGTGACTTTTTTCTGGTGTTAGTGGAGGGTGATGGCTGATGTGATTGCAGATACAGTTTCCTCTTTTAAGTGAGCAGTGGGTGCTGCCGCTGGCCCCGCTCTTATCCAAATAGAACCCACACTTGGTACTCACACAGCTCCAAGATGCAGTTACAACTTTTATGGGATCAAATAAGAACAGTTGAAATTGAGATTGCCTTTTTGATTAGGCATTGTAATCAGTCTTTTTTTATTATTATTTTGCATGGTATGCATGATTGAGAGACTAGTGCAAGGACAACTAGTTAACCATGATGAAACAATGTTTTTCTTGCATCACACAACACATGAAGCTCAGGAGCATAAGCACTATTTTTAGGGCAAGACATTGAAATGCCACAATGCCTTCCAATATGTACATCAGGAAACAAATGTATGTAAAACCCACTTGATATAAAAACTACAGTGCTGTAGGAATTCGTGTGTGATTTGGTAAATATTCAATAGCATACAAGCACTTTACATAGTCGATGTGACTATAAAAGCACAACTTACAGTCCATTTATTAAACTATGAAGAACAGTTAGAGGAGGACACTGTGTTGGAGAAATTTAGTTAAACATGAAGGATGGAAAGGAAGGAAACATGAAGATGTCATAAAGAAGCTGAGAGTTATGCTTAAATGGTACTTGGCTGGACATAATGGCAGGTACAGCTGGGATAACTGAGATTACAGGGTATCCTCTGAGACCCCCCCATTCTAGAAGATATAAAAAAATTGTAAAAAAAAATAATAATAATAATCAAGAATTGACCCGCCTCAGGAGTTGTCAGCTTTCCTCACACGTGAATGTTTTGGTTGTAAATATTAAACTGTTATGTCCTGCTCAGGGACGGTAACAAAGAGGGAGTGGGTACAAATAATAAGTTACCAAAAAAAAACAACTTTATTTTTTAAGCATCTCCACCCAAAACCCAAGCGCAGTGCCTGCAGCCCCTGCCTGGGAGATGCAGCTCAGTCTGGATGAGGATCTTATTTATCCTGAACCTCATTGGGGACCCAGGTGGAGCCACTGCCATAATCAGACAACCGCCACAAAACAAATGTAAGGTTTACAATGGTCAGCACAAACACATTTTGGGGCAGATTATTTCTCAGTGTTGAGCTGTGATGGACCTCCAACTTGTTCAGGTGTACCCTGCCTCTTGCCCAATGGTTGCTGGAATACGCTCCAGCTACCCATGACTCTGAATTTGATGAAGTGGTATGGAAAATAAATGAATGGGCACATAAGGAAGTGTGAGTGCGATGAAGAAATCCATTCTTAGCTGAAATCTAAATGCATTCATACACATTGAAAAAGTGTTTGTATCTACTCCAGCTTTGCATAACACAATAGTCATGAGTGGAATAGTATTCATGGTTTCAAACCCATTTCATCCCCATCAACCATATAGTTGACTTTAGCTGAACTGTCAATATTAGTCTTAATGTTGGCATATATATTGCATTTACTCATCTAATAAGAAACAAGGCACTTAACATATTTCCAGATGTATAGAATCAAAATTTAAGGTCTAACAAAGTGGAAATCAACTCTATTACTCAACTATTTTACTATGGATGTCTATGCACAACAGAGAGAGAATATCTTCTTTCTTCAGTGAATATTTGCTTTATATTCTGCTTTATATTCGATATGAGGTGTGAAAGTGATTGCTGTGGAATGGTTTAAAAGAAGAAATAATCAAGGAAATGCTACTCATCACAATCATCATATACACACTGTATACTTAGAGTTATTACAGTAGTTTCACATGCAAGATTGGACTTTATGAAGTACTTATTTTCTGGTTTCCCCTTGCTCCCATAAACATCAAAATTTACTTTTATTTGTCATGGATAAAAAATATTGTAAAAGCAGGAATACTGATGTTAATCAGCACCTGAAGCTGCAATATTTCATTTGCAGATTAACCGTATTCATAAACATTTGATCAAATCCATTCGCACACACAGATGTACACAAAGATTTATGATTGATGTGTTTAAACCAGTTCAAGATCTGCGAGTTCAAATTCAGATTTGTGGTCATTTACCTGCAAGGCTTTTGGCAATTAAACGGTGCCGTTTGGTAAGGTTTGAATCATTTATGCCTTGCACATGCATCTCATTCCCTAGCCTTTGTTATAAAGTTGTTCTGTCCTCAATCAGAAACGGTGCTCCGCTATTTCTTGCTTTTACCTTTACTCCTTCCTGTTCCAGTTCTGTCTTAAAGTGTCTTAAAGTCTCTTATTTCCAGCTTTAAACATGCAGATCTCTGACATTGCCCAAGCATAAGGGCACATCTGCCCGTGCACAGAGTGCATTTGTGTCACTGTCACAGTATATAGGTTTAAGTATTAAACATCCATATCTTTCTTCCTCCTACTCATTTTGTATGTGTGCACATATGACCGTGCACTTGACTGTGTGATCACTTGAACCTCCCCAGGGAGATATGTGTCATAGGTCACATCTGCAACACCTCCCCTCTGTTCCTTCTTCCTCTCCTCGTTAAACGCTAGTTTAGAGGTCCTGAATTTAGAGCAGATAACGAGCACGGGTCAATTAAGAGGGGAGATAACAAGGCAAAGTGTGATGGGGACAACCTAGGGGCTGCTCACACAATAATGAGGCTTTGTAGAGACAAAGACATTTTAGTTACCGATGCAAACCTGCCAGCTGCTGTGCATTAACAAGGTTCAACGACTCAAGTGTGCTAATAATATAAAAGTTAATAAACAGCTCTGAATGCATCAGAAAGAAAGAATGAACCACTGCACAGACTAGCATTGATTTTGAGGTTTAAATCAGATGGTGTTGTAAAGGACCAGCCTTATGAAATATTACATGAAAAGCAGCAGCAGAGCAAAGAGCGAGCAAAGCAGAGCAAATGAGCCAACAGAAGATGAAGGCTTAAACTACCCTACCTCTAGGTTATCTGGCATGTTGCATTGATTTAAAGAACTATTTAGCTATTTTAGACATTCGTGACACCAAGGTGTTGCATGGAATAAAACCCAGCTTAAAATCACATTCATGGTCAGTACTAGGAACATATTTTCAGCTCTTTTCTAAACAGGAAAAGCAGGTCAAGAGAGAAGTTGTGACATACAACAACAGGCCCTAAGCCAGGATTAGGACCTGTTTCAGCATCTTTGAATTCTGTGGTCTTTGTATGTGCAGTTGTCACTCAAACAAATGAGCATAACCCCTCCTAAATACTGTGATGCACAGTGGCTGAAGGCTATAAAAGTTAGCAGATGTGACACATTTTTACAGCTCATGTCTGCAGGTTAATATTTAGACACAAAGTAAATTTGACATTAACCAAAATAAAAGCAAAACCCTTCTTTTCCAGTAACAAACAGCAAACAGCTCAGTTCATTTCCACCACCTTTTGGATTTACACGTCGATTATCAAGATTAGTTGCATACACAATTTACAATTTGTTTTCACTATATTGATCTGATAACATCCACACAGGTATCAGCTTCATGTCTAATATCAACAAGTTATGTCCACTTATTCTTCACTATGTCTCTATGCTACTCTGGGAGTAGTCATAGACTTGCATCTCAGTTTTAGCAGTCACATTGAGACAACTGTGAAGACCGCCTATTATCACTTGGAGAACATACTGAAGACTAAAGGACTCATGTCTCAGCAGGATTTAAATAAACTCACTCATGCATTTATCTCTAGATGAGACTACAGTTATGCTATCCCTGCAAGCATCCCTAAAAAAATGTTAAAATTCAGACAGCTGCAGTTAGTCCAGAACACGACTGCTCGTGTCCTCACTAAGACCAATAAAGTGGATCATATAGGTCCAGTGCTCGGCTGTTTACACCAACTTCCTGTCTGTCAAAGAACTGACTCAAAACCTGCTGTTAGTTTACAAAGCTCTAAATGGTTTATAGGCCCAAAATACGTTTAGGATCTCCTGGAAAAGAACCACCAGATCAATCCGGTCATTATGATTAAGTCTACTTTGGGTTTCTACTTTCTTCATTGCCTCACAACTTCTTTAATGCACACAGATGATTGCAGTTTGAGATCCATCTGCAACTCATTACCTTTTCAAGGTGCTGTTGCTCTTCAGTCCACCCAAAACCAATCAAAATAATGAAAGCATTTTGAGGACCATTGTCAGGAATTGTCATGAGTTGTGACAGGAGGGAACAGAGACCGGACTGATTCAGCTTTACAGTATATACACAAATACACCAGTGCTCTCATCTGTGAGCAGTAAATTAGGTCCAACTCAACAAGTCATAAAGAATGCAGTGATGAAGAAGAGACATTTCATTTATTATTAATCAGATGCACGCAGCTCCAAATTAAGACACCATATGGATGTTGCATACATGTACAATCACATGATCACAAGCAAAGTTTCCACAAATTGCATTACTATTAGTTTCAAGTAAAATGCTCTTTTTTGTAATCAAATTTTACCATAACTAGAACCCTAACCCTTTCAGTATATTGGCCTGATATGCAGTTAAATTAAGACACAGTAATCAAATGAGTGCAAGTAGGAATCTTTATATTCCATACAATTAAAACTAATCAAGATTCAGATCTCTTTCTGATGACAGGAATTTGGGCAGGTCTTGATTGCCACCAGTACAAGGGTAACATGGTTTACAAACTGGTAGCATTCAGCAGCTTTCAACAAAGGGCTAAAAAAAGTAAAATGAAAAATTTCCTCATCATATAACTGAAAACTATGGTAGCCTGTGTTGAACAACATGACAGGTTGATATCTGGTATGGCCAACATTTAGCGCCAGGTGAGTTTTGATTTACCTACTTAAAAAAAGTTCAACTCCGGTTTTTTGGGAGGGAATTTGAAAACAGATGTAGTACAGCTGACATACATTTACAGTCCTTAGATTTATTTGACCATGAAAACAAGGAAACAAACAACTTAATAATATATCCAAAACATATTTCAAAGTAATAATTTTATTATTCTTCAAGAAAATAATTAATTGTAATAACAAAAATGTTCTTGACAAACAGAAACCAAATGTGAATATTTTGTATGACCATCTTTAGCTGAGATACAGGCTTGCATTCTTGCTGGCATTGTTTTAATGTACTGTATTTTTGCAATGTCTCTTTGTTATTGAGCTCCGAATAGTTTCCAGAGACTTGCTTTGGATGAGACTTTGGTGTGATTCATCTTTGACCCTAATCTGTTCAACGGAACTGGCCAAGCCAAAGTCCTGACTTAAAAAAACCTTAAATAAGTCTTGGTGCATTGTTACAGAAACATAAGATATTAGTAAATAAAAATACCATTAAACTATGTCTGAAGTGACAAACATTATACTGGGTGGTGGTGTAATGAATTTGTGTGTGCGTGTGTATATGTAATGAGATTTTATTTTACAGTATGGACAGAAACTGAAATATTTTGTATTATGTTATGAAAATTTTACAATGAAAAGAGAAAAAAAAGCTGCATACATTTTTCACAGATCCTAAAATTCCAAGGATATATCATAATATATTGCTCCCAAGTTGTCATCACACTGACATCGGTACCAGCTTTTGTCTTTCTGTTTTGCTAAGCCTTCTGCTAACCACTTGATCTTGGTCTCCACAGCCATGCACTCAGCTGTGTGTGCAAAGTGGCATTTTCCCATCTCGAACACCCAGGAAAATTGTAGCGTTTGATGACAGCAATCCAACAACCACTGACGAAGAATCTCCCTGCCAAGGGCCTTTTTTAAAAAAACCTGAAATTGAGCCGTCAAACACTGCATGTAAGCACAAGAGATTCTTCTCAGCATAAGACATCAGATTTAATCTATTTGCCATGTTGCATCATAAAAATATATGCCAGTTTAATAGCTGCATATCAATGCGTTGCATCGTTTCATCACTGCATATGTTGAGTGGGTTTTTAGAGCTGCTCTTCCACATGCCGAGTATGGAAAACCTGGTGGGGTGATTTCATATAAACTGATAGTAAATCCCACAATGTTTTCATGTTGTCATAGAGGTTAAAAAAAATAAGTTGGCACAGTAACCGTGTAGAAGGTAGATTATTCAGCAACACTACAGTAACAGTTTTGTTTTTCAGTCATACTGTAGCAGAGGGTGGAATATTTAACTGTTTTGTAAACAGTGTGGTTTAGTACACCCAGCAAGGGATCTGGAATTATTTTATTTATTCTGGGACATTTTCAGATTTGCTGGTTATGTCTGCTTTACAGGGGAGACCCGGTGTGCACATGAGGGTACCACATCATCCGAAACATAAACACTAAGCAGAACTACGCAGAAGATAAACTTTAGTGGGCACATATTTGAGCTTTAGTCAATGCTTTCCAAGCATTTCCCTCACTTTCTATCTATATTATTTATTTAACTTTTTAAATTAGGAAGTTATGTACAAGAACAATCTATGCTTTCGGGTGCTTATTACTAGCCAAATAATGCAAAAATGGATCAAATTTTAAAACTCCTTGTCATTCAGAAATATTGCTACCATTTCATTGTGTCATAGACACTAATACTTATGCTACAGTTATGTTGAAACTCCACAATCATTTGTATTGTAGTAGCATTAATATTAAGAAAAGCTACTATCAAAATAGCAAATTACCATTTAAAATGTCTAAACACCTCCAAGAACTCAGTGTTGATAAAGTATTTATTTATACGTTAACTGGTTTAAAAGTGTCCACTAAAGCATTTCTGTGTCATCGGTTTCATATTAAGTGTTTCAGACCAAAATGTGTTAGTCAACTAATACATTAGAAACAGTGAATTTCATGCCTCATTATCTCTGCTAGCTTTAAATGGCTTTTTCATAGGTCTTCTCAGATACTGAGACATTCAAATATCCCCAATCCCTGAATTAATTAGCATTCAGATTTAAGCCCTCTTAATTGCTCGAATAGCTAAATTTTCACTGCTCAAATCTCTGTGCCACTGCCAAAACATAAGGAGTATGTTTTCTAAGCCCTACCAGGGTAATTCATTTCAGTTTTTTTTTCCTTTTTGCACTTTTCACAAGATTCAGTGTGTAATTATACTGACACCAGGCTGAACATTTCAGAAGCATTCTACAAGGAAAAACGGGGAAGAGAAGAGGACTGAGCTGCAGGACTGAGACTCACTTAAGTGAAGCCATGTTTACAGTTTGACTGTGTTTGAGCACACACACACACACACACACACACAAACATTAAGGGACAGATTTCTGCACTAACCATTAAAATAGTGTTTGTGTGGGCAACACGTTTAAATCTTGATGACATATAGCCACTATGCTGCTACTTTTTCCCCATGTACAACTGTTTGCCATTGCTCCCTGAGACACTTGATATTTAATGAGGGCAGGGAGAGTGGGAAGGAAAGGGCCATCTGGGCTTTAGAGTGGTTTTTTGTGCACTTTAGTTTTGTGTGATGCTCCTCCATATGTGCATATTTTAGAAGGATCTATATTTTTGCTTGTATGTGTCTATAATTATGTGTCAGCTGTGGTTTTTGTGGTCTTTGTATCCAAATAAAAACAGGCAAATGTGTCGAGTTATTTTGTTGTTGTTGCTGTGACCACATGGGTTTTAACAAGGAAAGCCACGGAAGAAAAGCTGCAGGAAAGAATTGCATACTCTTGATCTTCCACACATTCAGCAGGCTTGTAGACCTGCATTGTAAGATTTGCTATAAAATGCTGAGAGTGCAAAACTTGAAATGCAGTAATGTCACCAGATTATCTCACAATCTAAGTTAATTTTTACCGCCTGCATGACAAAGACAGATTTCTTGAAACAAACAGAATTGGTGAGATTATTGTAGCTAGCTCAAACTTTGCACTCACAGATTCTGGTGGCTAAAACGAAAACAAAAAAAAAGTCGGGGCAGGCATTAATCAACCAAATGCAGTCGGCCCTCACACATTTTCCATGGATAAAAAAACAACACCTACAGCAACATGATGTGTTTCAATTAATGAGCTGGAGAGAGATTTCTGCTTTTGCTTTCAGGTCCTTTTCAGTCCTATGTAAAAAAAATACAAAAAACAAAATGGAATAAAAATGTGTGTGTGTTTTAAGATGCATCAAATGATCAAATCCAAGAAGAGCCAAGATTAGAAAACAGGCAATACATTTTAAAATGTCTTTTTTAAATACATTTTTTTGCCATTTTCTAGACAACGCTCAGGTATTCATCAATACATTCTGTACAGCTGTTCTTTGCTTTTACAGCTTTTATTATACACTACACCACTTCTTCAAATAAAGGTGCATTTCTTGTAACTACTGTCAACCATCTTTTTGGCTTTTATTAAGGCCTTTTTTTTTTTATTCTTATTTTAAATTCAATGGGCTACAACGTGAATTAAGCCAGTTCCTTCATTTCCAGTCTTTCATTACTGGATGAACTGATTAATCCAGATGTGTCTGACCTCAGTAATCATGACAGCAATGGTCAGACCCACCTGGATCAATCAGTTTGTCCAGTAATGAAAGACAGGAAACAAATGAGCTGTCCTAAATTCAGGAAGCAGCTTGAAATTATTCTACCTCTTCTGACAACTAATGAAAAAAATCATCATAGTTCTGCTGTATTTGTTTAATAAATAATTTTTAATTTCTTTCTGTGTTGTGTCAAAAAATCTTGGTTTTGGATCAGTCTTTTGGATGCAACTGTTCAGATCTGAATGTTAACATATTCTTAAGCTTTTGCCTGGCTTCTCTTACAAAGCAGTAAGTTAACATGCTGAGACATCCATTTTCAGGAAGACTGACAGCTGCTGTGAATATTTTTCACTTAATATTTCTATTCACAAGTACCACAAAAACATTTTTACTAATTGCATTACAACCTATTCTATAACCTTTGCAGATGTTTTTCCTCCTCTTCACAATCCAAGACAAATAAAATCCAAAAACATAATTCCAGCTTATATAGAAATGGGCTCACTTGCTGATTATCAATTAAATCCAGTAATTTTATTACCAGTAATACACTCTTCATGCTTTATGTGTAAAACCTTTTTTTGCAATGAATTGTACTACTTTTTTAAAAAAAATAAATACAATCATAAAATACTGATTACCTTTTTTTAAGTATTTTTTTTATTTATGTTTTCCTTTTTTGTTACAGATCATGGGGTCTCACACATTAATATGATATGTGTTATACCTACTGTGTAATGCAATCACCAGAAGGAACAACTTTTATGAATGTATGTAACTCTTAATATGCCATTTCCCCTCAATCAGTAGATTACAGTATCCTTTATTTAAAAGTCATGGTCCCATTTACAGTGAAAGTGGGTTGATGCAGCTAGAATCCAAAGTCTTTTTGCACTGCTGTCTTCAAACAGGAACAAAACACACTGAATTGAATGACAACATAGAAGCACTTGACAGGATCCAATTTTCTACACTTGATATGCATTCATAAAACTCCCACATAAAATCCTGAGATTTTCCAGCACAGAGAAACAGAAACTCCAGTCTTGGTAAACTTCCTTCTAACTGTTCAATTCTGCCACGAAGACCTTTTAACACCTTGTTTTCAAGAAAGAAATATTGTTGCTCCAGGACCAGGACCTCAACTGTAGTGTAGAGGTTATTCAATTTTCTGCCTTGTCTTTGTAACCTGATGTTTGATAATGGTCA
The DNA here is from genome assembly GCA_037177535.1 of Pseudomugil gertrudae. Classification (NCBI taxonomy): domain Eukaryota; kingdom Metazoa; phylum Chordata; class Actinopteri; order Atheriniformes; family Pseudomugilidae; genus Pseudomugil; species Pseudomugil gertrudae. Next base: position 14,407,994 of record JBAMHV010000018.1, read on the forward strand.
CAAAAAGACTGGCTTGTGAAATAAACGCTCTCTCTGTACCCCCAGATACCACTCTCCGATAGTTTCATTGTGGTAGAAATGCTGTTCTTTCACATGACAGTTTTATATATATATATATATATATAAAACACATCTAATAAAAAGACATTTTAATTTGTTGAAACAAGTGTTCCTAAAACACCACAAAAGCAATTTAAAAACAGTAAATCTATTAGTAGAAACATTGTAAAATATTTTTTTTAAACTATACTTTTTTTGAGTTCCCATATAAATTAAATGAACATCTTTAAATACATGGACTCCAACCAGACAGTATACAAAGATGGATACAGTCTCTGATGTCATCTGTAAGTTTTCTGAGAAGCTCAGTGGGCAGTTCCCATTGTCGTTTAGGCATTGTCACGCATACCGTCACTCCTGCAAAATACAAAAATTGGCATAGAAATGGAGCCGAGATGCGGCTGTGAGCAGGATGGTGGATGATTTACATCAAACTCCAAGCTGCCTGTGACTAAGCAATACCAATGCTAATCAGCAAAAAGAAGTAGGTGGGCTAGCAAAACCAGTTCTGCTACACTCCTTGAAGTCGAATATTGGATACCTGTCGGTCAAAAAGTCACTACTCATATTGCGACAAATATAAAGATTAACCAACTTCTAAACAGACGAGTTTTTTTTTTAAGTTATTGTTTGTTAGCATGATGGTAAATGAGACCTATTAAACCTAAAATGTTTTCCTTACCAGTCTGTACACACACATTTTTTTCTGCTATAAAGTTGGCCTTTTTAATATGGGAATCTGTGGAGATTGATTACCTTTCAGAGCCTGTACCAGATGAGGGATGTACTGCAATATTTTGCCCTTCTGTGTTGGTTTCACCTTTAACCGCTGGAGGTTGATGCTGGACTTCAGCACATAATGTGACATTGGTAAATCAACATTTTTTTCTAGCTTCTATTCTTTACATAAATGGCAACTCTGATCATGAATGCTTATTAACCCTGAATGTTCAGTCTGATTAACGACCTGTAAATACAGCATGTTCTCAGTTGAGGGGAGAGAAATGAAAATTAGTGTGCCATCATCAGCGGATTCCAGCAGCAAAACTTAAATGAAAGGAACAGGAGCTTTGTCCCTGATTGTTAAGGGTTATGAACCTCAGAGCCAGGCAGGCCTGCAGATGTTGGACAGACAACCATTCTATTCTTTGCCAAAATGTCCAGATGGCCTGTCCACCCCTGCTCTCAACTTCTATTTTATCTGACTCTAAGCAGGACTGGCAGTGAAAAAACCACAGCTGCGTAGGCCGCTACACTGTAGAAAAAGTAAAAAAGAAATAAACCACAAGCTGTTTTGTAAATGACTTTAATTTAAAATCCCAACATTTACACAAGATGAAAACAGCTTGGCCTTGTTGTACTAATAGGATCGATGGTCTTTACTTCAAAACAATCAACCCGAAACGCTTCCTGGCCACCATCATAAAAGACATTTTAATGCAGCTTCCTGAAGATAATGATCGTAACATGTAAAGAGATTTAAAGATGCATCCTGGTTTTTTTTTATGTCAATCAGCAGATTAAAGATAATTTGAAGAATACACCTTAGACTGTCCAGTAGTATGGAGCAAAATCTTTTTAACCTTGAGCATTAAAGAACTCAGCAGAGCAAGACCTGGAAACACATAAACAATGCTCGTGTCCTTCCTAATGCACCCTTTGGCTCATACAACCAGTGCACATAATGCTTTCATTAAAAATGTGTTCAACATTTTTTTTATTTTTTGCTCTCTCTTCTATGCAAATTTAAAGGACAGAGGGAACCAGAGAAAATGAATAGATAAGGCTGAAATATGGGACAAAAAGTTTCATTATTCTTGAAGAAGAAAAGTCACAAAAAACACATGTATCAATCTGATAAACAGGTTTTATGCATGCTTTAATCATACCCCAGCTGTGTCTGAGACCACCACCAGTGTGTACTTTATGTACTGTGCATGTACAGGTTCAGGCAAATCTTTTAACATTTCTTTTTCAGTGTGAAGAACTGAGCCAGAAAAATATGACCCACTTTCAAAAGAGATACATGTAAAAAGGCACATTTATTCAATGTTTTATGCAAGATTATTTTTTTATTTTTTTTAATGACAAAAAGGGAAGAAGCCCAGAGCAAAAGTTTGTGCACCCTGTTTGGTGATCATGCTCTATTTGGCAGCGATAGAATTGAAATATTTGGCATCTGCACAGAGAAAGTTGCTCATTTTCCCAAATAAAACTGGACCACTACTCTTGAACATGAATAGCTGCTTTTCTGACACTTACAGGATCAGAGTGTTGCTGGAGCACCCCCCATCAAGCCAACTGAACCCCACAAAGCCCTGGCTTACACTCCCATAGCAGTTATAAATCAGGTCATCGTTTATTTAGGCTGCCATCTTGTCATCTTGGGGTGACACAGAACCTTTTTCAGCATCAATGCAAAGCATTTAGACAAGAATAAGATCTAGTGCATGAAGTCACACACAGTAGCAGACTTCTGAAGCAACAGAGTAGGGCAGGAGTAGGGAACCCTGGTCCTCGAGAGCCGTATTTCCTGCAGATTTGCCATGTATCCCTGGTCCAGCACATCTGAGAGCGCAGACATCCGCCAAGCAACACAGTTCTCCATCTTTTGTCATGTTCCTTTCATAACATCCAAAATATTGGCACAATCCAGGTCATACTGTTACATTTCATAGGAACTATCATGACCATGTTCTGTCATTTGTTTGGCAAGCAATGAGCATTTTAATGGAGTTAAATACACATAAACTGAAAGTAGCTAGATCTTGCAATGATAAGGAATCCTTTAAAAAGAATTCCTGGATCCAGATCGCCTCTAAATTTTAACCCCATTCCTTGTCCCAGATCAGATATTTCATGGAAATTTAATCAAAATCCGTCCATAACTTTTTGATTTACGTTACAAATAAACAAACAAACGCTGGCAAAAACATGACCTCCTTAGCAAAGCAAGATGGTAACTAAAAAGTAAAAAAAAAAAATCCCAATCCTGCAACCAGCTGAGTCAATGTTACTACACTTTAAAGAATGAGTCTTTTATGAAAACTTTCCCCACCTCTCATGTAGATTATCATAACCCTGATCATAGAAACTTTTAGATGTCTTTTATCATTTATCTTCCTTCCATGAGGGGCTGGAGCATATCCCAGCTATTAGCAGACAACTGTCAGGGTACAGGTCGCAGGTCCATCACATGGTCATAAATTGGCTTTGAGCAAATTAAATTTCTATGACGGCATTTAAAAATGTCTGCATTCACATAATGTCCTGATCTAATGTCATTGCAAAAATAAGCATTTTGTGAAGCCTGACTGTGAATCTAGTGTGCAGGGTAGTTATGTTTGTCTTTATTGATTTAGTGTATAGACAGACTATATTCTTCTCTGTTGCACAAAACCAAATGTTGCAAACTGCAACTTTTGAAAACTCAAGAACCTTTTGATAAACAGTTATCTAATACCTATGGCCAAAACAAGTTTTAAGTCTCTATATATACAGTCTATGGTTTGAGTCAAAACTCTGAGGGTCGTGGCAAAGTTTTTAGTTAGTGGATGTTAGCGTATCTTTACTATCGGGACTAGTTTCATAGCATCATCCTTCTTTCAACCATTTTCCAGAGATTTGTTCTCCAACAGTATAACTGGTATTTAAGTGAATTATTTCTCTGCAAAGCATGACTGATCCATCTCCAGTTATCTCCGTTATGTGGACTACAGTGTGTGGCCACCATGGATCAGGCTTGTGGCAGTATATTCTACACATGCTAAATCAGATATGTATCTGTGAAGTTTGAAGGTCAGTTCAGTACCTTGAGTCGTCACCCCCCACCCCCCACCCCCTTCCCACATTCCTTGAGCTGTTACTGAGCACTTGCAGAGAGGTGGAAGGAAACCGCCCTGTTGTGCAAGGCTATAGCAGTCACTGAATACAGTTGCCACAGGATGTTTTCTTGCTAAAAACATTCAGATGCGTTATGCATGTCAAAGTGATATCCATATACATGCCAGAATCCAACGTTTTGCAGAGAAAGATTGCACTGGAAATAGATGATCCAGCAAATCCATGTTGCATGACATTAATGTTTCTTAAAATGAGGTTTATATTCACCATTATAAACTTTTACTCACGTCTTTTGCAGTTAATAGTTTTCAAGATTAAGTGTCAAATATAAGTTTTTATGAACCATTCTCCTATGATTCAATAGATTTAATGAATAAGGTAAAACGGTACAGAGACAACATTTCTCAGGATGTATTGAGTCACCAGTCGCTAAGACAAACACACACACTCCTTTCAGCCAAAGACTTGTGTGAAATTAACTTTTTTATCTTAGAGAGAAATTCAAATAGTGTAGATTTTAAGATTGAAGGGGACAGAGGCCGAACACTTCGGACAGCCACTACTAAACACTGATGCTCTCAACATATTATAAAACTGACACAATGAGTATCACAGTTTAAGCTATTGGGTGGTGATAAAGTAAACCACTGGATTGTTGGCTATCAGGTGGGAATGATGAAGTTTAACAAGGTTTAACTTAGTAATCAAGTAATCAAGTTTCCAGAAAATGTTATAATTCAAAATTCTCCAAATAAGATTGCTTGGCCTGACCATCAACATGCAATTGTTTATACAAAAAAAAAACAAGAAAATCACAAACTAAATGCTTTATGCATGTAAATTTCCAGTACTGGGATTAAAAAGTTAGTCAAAATCTTATTTTACTCCTGGTCCTAAATCTAAAAAAAGGAATCCTATTTGACCAATACTTCCATCCAGTGAGGTGAGCTTTAACTTATTCTGTATTCATGTGTGTGAACCATTGATTATGTAACAGCAGGAAGCAGATGCATAATCCAAAACTCTGGTATTATATCAGAAATTTGTTGTAGAATGAGATGTGTATGAATGTTAACAAATTATATTACCTCTGGTTCTAGCCTTAGAGAGAAACTATTTATGGTTATGGCCAGTGTAATGGAAGAGGTTTTGTAATTTATCAAATATCAAAACTAAAGATAAAAGTATTTTAAATGAAAATCTCACATATTTCTGCTTCAATATCAGAAGCCTTTATTTCTGTGTCTGTTACAAACACATGGATACATAGGAAAAAAAATGAGAAGCCGAAGCAAAAGTTCAATAAGAAAGGGCCCCATCCTCCATTTCATAAAAGGTAGAAATGACCCATATTATCAAGCACGTTACAATCAAGTCATGTCTTTTAATTTTGGTGATGATCGGATTGATGTATGAAGGAGGACCCAGATGCAGGCTAACAACTAAGCTGGGTGGCAGGCTGATGCATCAAAAATATGCTTAATAAAAGAACTTTATACAAATACAAGACAACAAAAGTACAATTACGACTAACAAGGCACTGGTGAAGTGAATAAGCTAAACCAGGTATACTAATGACCAGAAACCAAAGTGCAACAATGAACAGGACCTTAAACAGCTAAACAAATGCAAGAACATGAAACATGACACTAAATTAGTCCATATAAACCACAAACAAAACAATAAATAAAACACAAACTGACACATAGTTGTGTTCTACTTATTTCTGATATTTTCATCAGCTTTAAAACTGCTTGATTTTCCCACCTAACTGCAAAAGCAAGTTGGAAAGCAATCAAATGCGTCATGCTCCAGACAGAATCTTCTTTCTTTAATGCTCTGATCCATCGTGCTTTTATAAGCTCTGTAGCTTTTATTTTGACTTCAAACAAGGAAAGGGAGGTAAGTCAAGATGGATGAGCAGGGAGTAAAATCCATAGTGAAGTCTCAGCACTAACGCTTTAAGCTCATCCCATTTCCACAACACTGTATTTGTGAAGTATCAGCTCCTCGTAGTTCTCACATGTTCTTTTAATGATGCACATTAAAAAGCTTATTTATGCCCACATGATGAGAGAATTTTTACTATGTCCCAAAACATGAGGCAATTTCATCTCATTTCATGGAGGAGATATGCAATGTTTGAAGCAAGTGTCACATTTAGTTGCACCTGTTAAAAATATCAGAATTTCCCATTATGCAATATTATATAAATTAATTTGAGGCTTTTTCCTTTTGCTCTTAAAGCCTTCCCATTTGTTTTAACAAAAAAGGTAAGCCCCGCAGGCCTTTTACGCTCATATAGGACCCTTGTATTGGAATGATGATTACAAATGATTGTACACAAGTCTACATTATCTGAAAGGTCTGTCACTTTCTGCTGACGGGTGTGGAGTCGCAGCTTTATTCCATCGTAGGCAGAGATGGGTAGTAACACGCTACATTTACTCCGTTACATTTACTTGAGTAACTTTTTGAAAAAAAATGACTTCTATGAGTATTTTTAGTGGCCTATACTTTTTACTTTTACTCGAGTAAATTTATGACAAAATAGCGCTACTCTTACTCCGCTACATTGGGCAGAAGTGACTTGTTATTTTTCTTTTAAAGGTTTTTTTTTGTCC
>JBAMHV010000018.1:14425198-14459367 GCA_037177535.1 Pseudomugil gertrudae
CCATTGATGAGGGCTTTGTAGTGGCGGTGCACGTGCTCATTTACGCTGGGTTACCCGCAGGAGGTTAATTAAGCTGAGAGTTATCAGCTGTTCTGGAACGGACATACTCCGAGCAAGCAGGTTCTGGATAGATTAACCTCTGGGGCGAAGTTTAGCTCACGGTAAGTTAAGCACGCTTTCTGGAACGGACCCCTGGTGGTGAGTTGGCTCAGATGGTAGGAGAACAGAGAATTTCCACATGTAACTGTTGTACGCTCAGATGTGAAGTTACCTACTGACAGAAAGTACTTCCTGTTTTCCAACTAGGTTTTGAACCAGTTTAGTACAGTGCCAGAGAGGCCCACCCACTTCCCCATTTGCTTTTGTGGTCAGCTGTATGAAATACAACACTGATGTACAGTCAAACTAAGACTGACATTGTTTGTATTAAAACATGTTATTCATCACATTGGTTGGAGCAGCCACAGCGCTGTGGTGCTGTGTAAAACCTGACTGAAAGAGCATCATTGTAGTTTTGCGTTTAAAAGTTATTTAGCTGATGGAAAACAGCTTGTGTACAATGATCAAACTTAATATAAGACTGTAGGTTTTTATTTGTGTCTTGTTAAGATTCCCTTATCATAGCAGAGGCTTGTTACAGCTGTATCAATAAGCTCTAATTCCAAACTTATCCATAGACTATAGATGCAGGTTAAAGAGCCATGCAAAGAGCTAACATTGCTTTGTATTTAAATTAGACAATGGACAACTTTAACACAGTCCAATAAAAGCTTTTGTCTGTGATCTGTTTTGCAGTAGGCCACAGCAAAAGTAACAAAACAGACACAAAAAGATTTGCCAATAAATTTAGATTATGCCTTATTGCTGAAACTGCCCTCAAGAAGCAAAGCAAAAAGCTGTAACAGGTAGAAATTGTGTGAGAAGCAACTAACTCCTCTTGCTTGTTTATCTTTTACTTGTTTATCTCTCCAAAAAGTCTTCACTGATATTCCAATACACTACCCAAAACCGCAGGCTTTATACCCTCCCATGCACACACAGAATTCACTACCATATGGAGCCACACAAGGGTCCATTTGTTTAAAAATTCATTCAAGCATTAACGACCCACACGCAGAGACAAACTGGAATACACACACATACAGGTATTCACAGTTTGAGTTGGCTTCAGCTGGGAGTAATTGTCTTAGCCTGAGTACACTTCTCTTCTTCATTGTCATTTTTTTTCAACTCCTATCCTTTACTTTCTTCTTCATGCTTCACCTCATCTAGTCTTTCCTTCTTGTCATCAGTTTTATTTTTTCTGTTCTTTTCAACATGCCTGCAACCTGGGCTGGCACAGCTTTGAAAAATAAGGCCACAAACAGACTGCAAACTAGAATAATGCCTGATAGCGAAGTGTCATTCATTTTTAACGAGAGACATGCTGGATGAGTTGGATTATGTGGAAAAAATGCTGTAAAACATCCAGAAGCTAATATAGTGGTTGATTTAAAACATTTTAACCAGGAAACACAGAACCAGATGTTTGAGGCAAATGGCACCGTGGAAGCAAAGAGCTTCCTAAAAAGGGATGTACTGGGTCCAATTATCAATGCGATACCATAATGAGTTGGGCAGAGTGCTGATTTGTATGATAGATGAATTCATTTGTCCAAAAAGTTATCCAAAGCGATGCATTCACACAGAGAGGGCGTGTTGATGGACTGGAGGGCAACGGCGCCACAGTGGGCAACAAAACAATTATCTCCTCTGCGATATGGTCTCCATTGTGATTACACACCTTTGACACTTCACTCAACAGTATCAGCAGTAAGTAGTGATCAGCTGAAAGAAGCATCCATATCTACCAAATAGTCACTGCAATGAATATGTCTAATATGTAAAGATTTTATTAATCTAACCAGCATAATTAATATTTTGTAGGACATTTAAAATGCTTCTATAAATACAATAACTAGTAATAAGAGAAGATAAAGTGAAAAGTTCAATAGCAAAAAATAAAGGTGTCACAATGTGATGGGAGATGTAATACCTGCCTTTTCAGTAACCTATGTTTTTTTCTAACCTCATAATTGTGTTTGTGAAGCATCTGGGGGGCAGAGATATACTCTCATCTCCAACACACTGATGTAATGTACAGGCCCTGAGCGCTGCTGCTCGACAGAATGTGGCTCTGCAGCTGGTCAGGGAGGCAACTGTAAAAAAAAAAAATTATACAGTGCAGAATGCAATTTGGTCTCATCTCAGAGATGCTTGAGTAAGCTCCAAAGGGGCATCTTTCTTCTCTGAAGCAGGGACATGCTGCCTGTGTAGCTGCTCAGGTCCCACCTGAGACCCACAAACTACAGCAGAAAACCACAGGTGATGCAACCCAAAACACACACCGAGGTGGGCTGCAGATATGCAGGAGTAATGTAAGCTTTATCACTAGCGCTTTGGCATTTTTTACAATTTAATGAGCTGCAATAGTGGGATCTCCTTTTCCTCTGACAGGTGAGAAAATGTCACTCGAGAGTCCAAATGTACTGCACACTTGTTCAATTATGAGACACTGTTCACATAATTTGAGAATCCTGGCTGTGTGATGTGCCAGCATTAACAGCCTCACGTTAAAAGACATTTAAACCGGATATGGTAAGATAGAATTTTGATAAGGATATCCACCACAAACATTTTATGTGCAATTCCAAGCTGTGAATCAGAAAATAATTAGTCTAACTGGTTGGAATGTGAATGGTGTCGTGTTGCTGTTCGCTCACCAACAGTTCTCATGAGCCATAATTTATTAAGGGGTTTAAATAAGCCGTTGTTCAAACCCTGGAGATATACAAATGGGTGTAAATATTTTTTGTCCAGCTTACCAAACCATCAAGTAGAGCTGTGCCACATGGCCAAAAACTGTATTTCATTGAGATTGGTGATACCCATACATCTACGTAAAATTTACAACCTCAGCATTCAAAAAGTGTAACAATATACAGTCTCCTGCCCTCTGTCTCTGATATGCTGTTTTTCTCCTCTTTTTCAAAAATATAATCAGAAAGTGAAAACAGTTCTTGTTATGTGGTTTTCCATGTTGTAACAACACGCCAAAAAGCAGGAAGTAGTTTGTTTATTTCCGGAATAAGTACGTCCGTCACGTAATTAAAAGAATTAGAAGAAGACAAATAAACATGTTTCCATGTAAACAAACCTTCATTCAAAATTAATGTTTTATGTAAACTTTAAGAACACTTTAATTCTGAATTATTTATTTACAAATTAATAATTAGGAATTAAAAAACATTATGTAACCTTACCCAATGAGAGGTGAGCATGTCTGCTGCTAGCAGGGCTATGCAGTGAGTGGCAGGATATACACACAGAAACAGGTCATGTAAGTCTGCAGACTACATGAACATAAAAACTATTTTACTTTTTCTTTCTTTTGTAAAAAAAAAAAAAAATTTAAATTTAAAAGGCCTATAATCATTTTGTTATAAGGCTTTCCGTGTGTCATGTCTAAATGTGGGCATCATCTACAGCAGGTGTGCACAGCAGGGGTCATTGGGAGTGTTGTGAGTTTCCCTGCTGCAACACAACTCACACACATCAGACTTACGGTAATCAGCAGACCTCTCAGGGGTGTTGCAGCAGGGAAACTAACACTTGTAGGATTGCGGCTCAGAGAAAGTCCTTAAAATTGCCATATGTTCACAGAACTTTGTTGTTTTATCTGTTTTCACAGCAAAACATCTAAAATCGGAGTCCACATGTTGTGTTTTTTGTTCTTAAACTATGATCCATTTTACATTATTTGAACAAATACAGGTTTTGTAGATCCATTTTATGCCAAAATGTGCTAATAAAATCATTATTAACCTTCATACTCCATGGTCTGAGAGTGGTAAATGACTTCCCCATGTTGACTCTGATGGAAAATCATAACGGACGCAGCTTGCATGGTGATGGATGGGATATATACCTGGTTTTCCATTTTTAGAGGAAAGTGAGGAAACACAAGAAAACAAATGTCACATACAGTTAGCCTGCTGCCTTAAATCCTTTTATAATTCAGCTCCCCAACATCCCTCGCTTTCTTTGCTTCAAATTATGCCATTTGTAACTTCCTTACCGATCATCAAACAAGTTGACATTACGGGACGCACAAACCGCGGCATGGTCCTAATGGACTAAAGAGCTGCCACAAGGAATCCATATATCCATTCATTCATTTATTTTCTATACTACTTACTCCAGGGTCACAAGGAAGCAGGAGACTTTCCTGGCATTTAGCAGGCATAAGGCAGGGTATACCCTGGACAGGTCACCAGCTCGTAGCGGAACCAATTCAGAGGGAAAGAACCACACACGCTCACTCCTAGGAAGAATTTAGAGTGACCAGTTAACCGAATGGATATGCCTTTGGACAGTGGGAGAGAACCCACACATACATGGGAAGAACATGCAAAGAAAGGCAACTTCTCAGACCTCTCCACAGCTTAGGCTCAAACCAGCAACCATGTTGCTATGAGACCATGTACTAACCACCACATGACTGCACAGCTGTAAGGAGTCATCCAAATAAAATAGTGACATCACAATATATCAATAATAAAACCATAAGTGTTACATCTTATTGAATGCATTAATCCTGATATTTTTAACTCTGATGTACGACAGACTTTACATGTCAATGAACATATGTTTGCAAAGACATGTTAGTTCTACAAATACTAAGGCTTGTTTGCCTGCTGGCTCTCTGCACTCCACAAATTCATTTATCTCTAATGACTCATACTTCAGGCCCTGTGATAGACTGGCGACCTGTCCAGGGTGTATCCCGCCCATGGTCAAAAAATGATATAGTATTTCTTTATATTTATTCATAGTACAGGAAGACCGTTGACCATTGGACATCCTATTCATGACCTGGCCATGTGTGTGGTTAACAATCGGACTCACTGCTTTACAAGCAGTAAAACCCGTATCATGTTTAATAAATCATCTCCAACATATAGAAATCTAATCTGGATAACGGACATGATCAGAACCTAATTATCTATAAGGAAAGGGAGACAGGAGGACAGAATAATAAAAATGAACAGCAGATATTGAGTACAAACAAAAAAAGTCCTTGAACAGCAGGTGGACAGTGACTGATAAAGGATTAGAAAATAAAAAGAACAGGCAGGGGAGGGAGACAGGAAGAGAAAGACCGCCACCTTTCTATCTTCGTTGTCATCTTGTCCCCACCATTTATTTCTCTGCATTTCCTTTTCTTCTGACACTCCCCTCATCTGTCACACTCCTTATCTCCACCTTGCTCTTTCTAATGCTCTCCCCTTAGCTCCTCAGGATCATTATCATTCCCTGCTTTCTTTTTGTGCTTCATTTATTCATTCTTCATCTACCTCCAACACATTCCTTTCCCATTTCTCTTGTACCCCTTTGCATTCATGTTACTCCATCTCATTTATTTCTTCTACTTCCCATCCCACCCCTTGTTCGCTAGTCTGTTCCATCTCCCTCGCTTGCTGGAGCGATCCCGCGGTTAATTCATTTCACTAAGTGGGAGCTTTCATTTTCTTTACAATTCGTGCTCATCCTTTTCTGTCAAGCAAAATATTCTATTCATTTCATAATTTATGTCCCTCCTTTGTCTTTTATAGTGCCATCTCACTTCTTCACTGTCTCACTTTTTCTGCTTTTCACTGTTGAACCTCTCTTTTCCCTCTTTGCCCATTAACCAAGGTACTCAATCTCAATCGGTTACTCACTCTTCAAATCCCTTCAATTTTTGCAATACCTCTTCTGTTAATATTGTTATATTTTGCCAGAATAGATTACTAGTTTCTTTCTGATTTTCAGGCTAGCCATAAAAAAAAATAAAAAAAAACATCATGGCCTTTTCAGTATCCTCCCACGCCTGAGTTTTTGTGTCAGCAACCAGCAAAGCCCACATTTCATTTAACCTGCAGATACCCATCAACTGCTTCCAGAGTCCCACAGGCCAAGAAAAGGCCAGTTACAGGATTCCTATTTCAGCATAATGGCATCCCTCGTTGCTGATTTCCATCAACAAGCATGGGGTTTATCACCACAGCAAGCAGCAACAATCTGACAGTCACAGCTCCAGTTGGGCACCTCAACAACAGGGGTGCAGAAGACACAGCCCATTCTGAGTCAGTGTCCCCTGTCTCACCTTGGACATGGTTGAAGCTCCTGGAGATGGCAGTTGAAGATCTTTCTGACAGGGGACTCCACCAGAAGTTTCCAGAACCTCACAACACATTCAAGTTTGGTCTGATCAGTGTCCTCCGCTAGATGGAGATTAGCTCAACTCCGCCTCTATCACGGTCACCCAGGTGTCCAGTTTGTTAAGGCCGGTTTGTTCTATAGTCGTGGAACAATGGACCAGCTCTATGCACTCTTCAGGACCATAGAGAAGACGTGGGAGTTCACCCAAGCAAGTGCTGGCATTCATGCAGAACACATTCAAATCATGTCCACCAGGGACTCTTGTGGGGGATCCTCTGGGAGTATAAAGCACCAGACTCCTGTTCTGCCCCTGTGTGACCAATGTCACAGCTTGGGTGCATTCCCCACAGCAAATTGGATTAATTTCTAGTGAAGATTGTGTAAATGCTTTGACAGAACCAAACATGACCTGTCTCATACATCTCCCTACTACTTGGTGTGCTGCTTAGTCCTGCAGCTGTTGACAATTGGTGATCAGTGCATCAATCAGTGGCACTACAGAGTACACTCTGCTTGCTTAGAGGAACCAACCCAAGAGCAACCAAAGCGGAAGTGGCAAGATGACTGAGCAGTAAAGAATAGACTGTGTGCACTATTGCGCTGTGATTCGGAAGTTGCATGTCTTAAAAAAGACTTGCTGTGAGTCCCAGCCACTTACCCAGACTGCTCCTGGCAAGGTTTCTATTGCATGTATGCTTGTAATAATTGTACTTTTTAAAACTTGGTATTGAAAGCTGAAACCTCTATTTTTTTCTCCTGCTGGACCCCAGTGAGGCCTCATTTATCAACTGTGTGAACCACAGAGGTGTGCTTAATGTGCACATGCAATTATTACCACGCAAAGTATGAGATTTATCAACTTGTACTTGAGCGTTGAAAATTGTGTACATTTAAGTACTTTTCTTCTATGCGTATGTACAAAACCTTGTGGTAGAAAATGCATTATTTTTGCAGGTGTCAGCGATCTCAGCATCCACATTCTTTATTTGGTCATCAATTACTCAGAGAAAACTTGTGTAACCTCAACTTATAGGTGACAGGTGAAAACTAATTACCACAGATCTGATGTGATTATATATTTCAAACCTGGTGCTCTGCTGTGATCTGTGTGCTCTGGAACAAAACACTCATTTCTCTTGAACAATTCAAAACTTATCAAAAGGAGAGTACTGCCATGATGTTGGGAATGTTAGAAAAAGGTAACCAAAGAGCTTCAGGATAAAAATATAACATCCAGAGGTGGAAGATCTGTCTTTCTTCAGTTTCAGATATGATTCCTCTGCGTGTTGTGCAAATTTCCTAAACAGCTTTTGAGTTATTTTTATAGCTTGATGTTTGACAATTAAATAAACTTTCCTTAATTCCTACTAATTTACTGCTCTCATTTCTTTCTGCAGCACTTTTTTATTCTTTAATTATATCAAGCAGCAAGCTGTATTGTTTCAGAGGATGGTTAAATAATGTGCATTATATTTGGGGGGAGCACAGCTCTCCCCATTCATAGGGGGCTTAGAGGAGAACTGATCACCACATTAAGAGGAACCAGATGAGAAGTCCTCACTTTGCTAGCATCCATGATAATGCAATGTCAAGTCTCTACAAACTGGGGTCTCCATCTATTTTCTGGAAACAAATAAGCATTTCATAATTGGACAGCCACCTGGAAGTTGCAGTGTGATTGGTCAACAGACAAGAAACACACTATATACACACACGCATCCATCCATTTCCCATACCATTTCATCCAATTCAGGGCCACGGGTAGCTGGAGCCTATCCCAGCAATCAACGGGCGAGAGGCGGGGTACACCCTGGACAGGCCGCCAGAAATGGTACACAAATGGGACATAGATGAATAAACAGTGTCAAGAAGATAAACTGCATACACCTTTTCTCTGCATCAGCTATGTTTCCTGCACACTTAAAAACCAACTTTTTAAACTGGATTAGATGCAGATGGTGTTCATTTGAAGCTTACAGATCAAACTAAATTTTTCTCCATTAAGATTTTATCCTATCCATAAGTTCATTCTTTCATGAATACTACCATTCAAAATAATCCGAAACCTAGCAAAACCATGACTGCCAGGAAGAAGTGTTTAGGACCATTTCCTGAACAGCTCATTTCCCCCAGGTCTTGCCTTTCAATGCGAGCATAGCCTTGCACTCTCACATGCTGATTGAGACTCATCAGGCGCTGGAGTTTATGGTTACCATCTCCTTAGCATTTGTGTTCAGACAAATGGTTCACACTTGGGCTTTTGATGGCTGTTGAAGTGTCAGAGTGAACGCTTTTCCCCTCCAACCATCTCATTGCTCAAGAGCGTTAATAAGCAGAGGTTGTAATTTCATCTCAGCACTGAGAGCTCCAGCTTCAGTCTGACAGAGTTTAGGACCACTTTGGGCTTTTATCACACTAGCACCTGCTTTACGGGCTCCAAATTCAAAAGATGGGTAGATATGTTATGATTAGACTGTTTTGCACCCCTTTACCCACTGATTTAACTCATTTTGAACTTTTTAGTGTTGTCGGTTTTAGTCAAGATGTTTTTTTTTTCAGATGGACAAGCCAGCAACAGCAAATTATTGATATAAAATATTAAAACTGTCGGCCTTGTAATGGACTGGTAACCTGTCCAGGGTGTACCCTGCTTATTGCCTAGATTTCTGGGATAGGCTAAGGCTTCCTCACGACCCTGAATTGGATTAATCAGTATTAAAAATAAATGAATGAATAAATTAAAGCTGTCTGTGGAAAAGATATTGCATCAAAATACTGTTAATCAAATCATTTAGCAATTAGCTGTTAGCTTCATGGTCTGCCATCCATATAAGTCAATAACTCATTTGAGGCTCAGGCATGCCAGTCCAGCCAGTCACAACCCCAAGGACACATCTCAGAAGTTCAATTTTTATTCAGCAAAGTAATAATTTAAATAAAAGGCAACAAGTACACTGTTCAGAGTAGAAAGTAACTGTCAGTACACCTTTTTTATTTTTTACAATGTTTATAAAATTTGAATTATTTCATGTATACTTTAGTCGGTTTTCTCTGTTTCTGCAGAAAAACACACCACAAACTGCAAGTGGCTCATAGGACACCACTAAGACAGTGTTGGAATCTTGGAAATATCCTGCTGTCTGTAGAAAAAAACACATGTTGGGATTTAAACTCTCATGTGGTTCTGCTAGAGCTTTTTTCTAAATGAGCCATGCTAACTATCTTCACCAGTCACTGCAGAAAAGCTCTGTATATTTCATCTGCTGGGTCTTTGTAAAGCTCAATAAATGATTGTGTTAAAACAAGTCATTGTATGATTGAACATCTAATGAACTCTATGAAGGGCAAGTAAAGGCTCTGAACCCCCACCCCAAAAAAATGACATGAGGAATGATGACAGCAGGAATAATGGGTGTTTTCATTTAAAATGTGAAGAACTTGAGTAAACGTTGACTGCAGAATATATCCGACATTCATCAGCTTGATACTTTTTCAAGTGCTGTAACCTCTTTCAGTTCAGTTGAAAGATTCTATTTTTGTGCACAGGGAGTAGGAGGAATGTGCATCGACATTTGTTGTCCCTAAAATTTTTAAAGAAGAAAAGTACAAATATGCTAAATAGGCTAGCACTGACTCTGTTCCTAAAGGAATCTACATGTCTGCAAACATTTCCCCTTTATAGAAGTTACAAATGAAATCCAAGATGGTTCATGAATAAAAACTGCCACAAGTGTCCCTCAGATTTCTTTTTGTATTTGTGCTCCACCAAGCATGTGCACATACAGACAGAGGTAGAAAGCGAGACGAGCGACTGACAAAGAACTTTTGGTTTCTGGAGAAATCCCTGCCATTCAAAGGCTACATGCATGTTCCTATAATTAAAAACCTAGAAAAAAAATTACATCTATAAAAATTTGATGCCACATGGCAAGGTCTCTCCTCCCTCTGGTCACAGCTGGGGAATGTGAAAGTGTGACAGTGAGATGAAGAAAGGAAAGAGAAAGCTGGAATGCACTATAGACAAGATGGGGGAGATGTCAAGAAGACAGTGAGTGTTTGACCTGAAGGTATACTGAATAATAGATGCACGAGGTGGAGAGTAGAGAGGAGAGGATGGGTGGGAGTCACCGTCACTTTATTCATCCCTCTCTGCTCATTTGCTTTATTTCTTGCCCCTCTGAGTGCCATCTCCACATGCAGCAATGACTTACTCTGACTGAGCTGATACCCATATGCATAGAAATGTCCTGACTAATCCTGCAGAGAGTTCACTGACTCAATGCAAAAGCAAAATGCAAAGGTACACAAAATAGTTTAAATTCCCAGATTGCCTGTTAACGTGTAGGCCATAATCATGGAACATAAAGACCATGAGAAAAAGAGAAAGCTGTGTATTGACTGGAAAGTATCCACATCACAGTATTTTAAAATGTTTTGGGGATTTTTTTTAATGTAACCAAAGAATAAAAATGATTATTAAAGAGATGAATATTTTTATTTGAGGCTTTTGGGAACAGGTCAAGCTTCCAACTCAGCCATGAATGTCTGGGGAGTTATTTTACATGGTGAGGACGTTATGGGAATTATTAGGAGGTTGAATTTAAGCAAGAGTTTCTGCATAAATCCATCTTAAATCTGTAAGTGCTGAGTATAGAGTATAGTATAGAGTATAGGGCAGGATCATGGTATGCACTCAGCTGACCCTTCAACAATTTTATTCATAAGCAATATTCGTCTTTAGTTTTCCTCAGGCAGTATTAACTAAAGGGGATATATTTATGAACATGATTCTTTAGTTACCATTAAGTATCTTCAAATAATTTTCCATACATGTGTTTGCAGAACATGAATTTGCCAAAACTCTGTAGAGGCAAAAAGTCTATCAAGGACGAGGAGTCTGGTTCTGAAGTGAAATAAGATTACAAAGTTTATTCAGACAGAGAATAAAAGAATACAACAGAAATCTGTCCTGATTTCGCACACAGCAGAGACAGGAGGGATCCCTGCACTGACCGTGAAACCTTTTATGCTGTAAGATAATCAGTCAAACGCCGTCATCAATCCACAGTGTCTTGGAAGGAGGAGATTGCCCTATTACGCTTAGTCATTCTCTAAGATATGTCTTACATAACGTTATCCGTCATGAGTTAAGATCTTCTCTGGTCATCTGGAGAAAGTCTACAGTATCAGATAGAACCTGGGTCAGCAAAGTCTAACTGACCCAAGCTCAGTGTGTATCAGTTGTTTATCAGCCAAGGCCCTTCAGTAAAACTGAACATAGTAGATTAGCTGAAATATGAAATTTCCCCAACAACTCCTTTATGATTAGTAGTTGTTAATGTGAAATGTCAACAGTCAGCAGCCCAGTTAGGATGTATACATTCTATGAGAATAACCGCTGATGAAGTCAGTGAGTCATACACTTAAACTGCCCTCGGCTCAGAGTTTTAAACCACTGAATCTTACTATCACCGCAGTTAGAAATCTAATGAGCATGAATAAAAGATTAAATAACCCAGCAAGTCATTCATTACAGTATTTAGTGAGCTCTTACAAAACTGTTGGGGAAAAAAACAGATGCACACATAAGTGTTTTCTTTTTTTCCCCTTTGAATGTGTTATTAAGGCTGCAAGAACAAACACCAGCATTTTGTTTTTAAATGAAAAAAGACAGAATTGGGAAATCTTAACTTAGTTAATTTGTTAAATTTTTTTCATAAAAACACAACAAAGTTGTGCTTGAGCATTAAGTCAAAAACAAAACAAGTTCACTGACTGAAAAGAAGCAAAAGTCCAAATGCTCTTGAATCCATATCCTTAATTTGTAATTGCTTTAAATTTTAACAAAATATTCATTTAAGTTCTTCCTTAAATTGTTTTTAATTGCTTCAGCTTTGACTGACTGCAGCTTTTGCATGTGCTGGAAGTACATTTCTTATAATTATAGTGATAAAACACTTGTCACGTTGTTCTAATTTAGCCAAATGCTTCAGGGAAGCTGTGAAATAAAAAGCTTTAATAAAAAAGATGTATGAAAATCCTAGAATGTAACTTTCAAAATGGCAAACGTTTCACATTCAGTCTCAGAACAGATTCTTCCTGGACAGTGCTTTATTTTAAGAGGAAGAGAAATCAGAGACTGTGGGGCAAAATGATCTAAAAGATCCACACAGCATCAGAGTCTTATGAAGTCTGAGCATGCTGGATAAAATAAAGACTTCAACAACTAAATGCTAACTTTTGGTAGGAAAATGTCTTTTTTGCAGCTTAAAAATACCCATAAAAGCACAAAATAATAACAATAAACGGTAATAACAATAATAATTGCACTTGGGGGTACGCCACACTCGTGGATTAGAACATGTTTAACTCAGATTAGCTGAGTCTCCCTCCTGCTTCTGTTGATAGCTGAAGAAATACAAATGTTATTGATGTTTAAACAGCACATACACATAAAAACACACTGAGCTTTTCTTTGGTTAGAAAAATAGGACCATGCACAACACAGATAAATACTCCCATATATACATGCATACACATTATTTATATTCATCTATTTAGAAGCCCATTAAAGTTTAATAAAATACTGATTTAAAATTATAAACTGTCCTGAATGTGTGTGTGAGTGTTCTTATTATTTATTAAATAAATAAAGTGAACACAGGGAAAGAATATTTCCTAGAAATAAAGTAGGAAAGCTTTAATATGGACAGTTCCAAGTGCTCACCCTGAAGTCATTTATGTGCTTGGGAGAAAATTAAAATGCAGGCTATTGGAGAATTGGGGGGATTGCAGGTGAAGAAACTGAGCAAAAGCTTATCTTTTCCACAGAAACAGTCTTTCAAGGACATGTAAATACACACGCTCTGACACCTAAGTACATGCTTATCAGTGTTATTGTGCAGAGACATTATTAAGAGTATCATTATTAAAGAACTCAGAGCCATAATGTGAAGGACGGGCCAAGAAAGGCTGAATGTCCATGATTCAATGAGTGGGTGAGTGTATGTATGTATGTGTGTGTGTGTGTGTGTGTGTGATGGTATTCATTATATAAGCATACATTTCTACCCACTTCTTAATACGGTCTGTATTAATTAGCCTTTACTTTAAAACCACTGAGAGTTAAAGAAAGTTACATTTTTTAATCATCTCCAAAATTTCCACGTATCATTCCGGTGGAGCATCAGCGGAAAGAACCAGAACAAGGTTGGATATAGCTCACGAGGAACAGTAGTTACAGACAGAGTGGGGAGTTGATTGATACCTGGCCTCAGGCATTGTGTGCCGAAGTGTCCTTAGGCAACCATATTTGCATCCCGGTGTGACACTGCAAGTGGATTGCAAGACTTGTATAAAATAGGGGTATAAATCACCAGTTTGATTCCAATATTGATTAATGATAAAACAATATCTCATATTCAGTTGTGATTAAACTTCAGTTTGATTTGTTGCAGGATCTGCAGATTCCCAGCATTAAACCAAATCACTGATAATTAAATAAAGTCATTTCCTGTCATATCAAAATCTCAAAAAAACAATTACAATATTATGTACTACTTTTATTCCTGAGCTTAGGTGTTCAAATTTATTAATTTAAATGAATGATATGTGTTTTATAAGAAGACATACTAGTGCCTGAGAACTACAGCTATTTACAAAACAAAACTGCTTTTGACATGTGGTTACTGTATTGACTTTGACCATGTTTGCATTTTAGATCAATGTCATTTGCTTTTTGACCACATGATCTATATATAAATGTTGCAACAGTGCAAGTTAGGGATAGACAATACTGCAAAATGTGATATCAATCCCATACCAGTGGTTCCAGGGTAATATCTAAATATTTTCCTTGAAACAAACATGTAATAATCTTGCCTTTAATTATTGATCATGATTATGATAATAAAAGCAATAGATTTTGTCCAATAAAACATTTTTTATTAACAAACTGAATGGCCGATCTGAGAAATTTAAGTCCAATGTTTTTTTATGAACACTCTAGTTCAACTTTATTTATAGAGAACATTTAAAACAACAAAGTTTAACAAAATGCTGCACACAATCTGACCTTAACATCCAGAATGAACAACATAATAAACATTAGAATAATATACTATGAAAGAAACACAATTACTAGCCAACAGTAACACACAACAAAACAAAATAAAATAAAACATGAAGGCAAATACTCAAGCTGTGTTAAAAGCCAATGAAAAAAGGTCTTTAAAGGGGATTTAAAGACAGAAAGTGAGCCAGCTGTCTAAGGTGCAGGGGCAGTATTTCCACAGTTTGCGACCAACAGCTGAGAAGAAGTGGTTCCCTCTGGATTCAGCTTCAATTTAGGGACAGCTAACAGGGAGTGAAACAATATCAAATAACAACATTGATGATAGAAAAAATAATGGTTTCTTTTATTACACAGAATTGTTTTAAAAAGCAAAACCTACAATTGGTTGGCTGTTACTGACATTATTTGGCTTTTTGCCCCAAAATTCTGGTATTTGGTATTGCAGATATTTGCTTCAATCTAAGCACAACTAATTCACCGCCCATGTTGTATCCTGTCTCCACTCTGAGCTTGAACCAGCCGGTAAAAGACAGTCTAATGTCTTGTCTTAACACTGACACATTCACTGTTTCACATTGTGTGTGTTATATGCTGCCATACAGCAAAAAAGCTGTCACGTAATGCTTAAGCGTTTCAGTTCCAGCACTCTGAGCTAAAAACCAACTTCAGGAGTGTGTGTGTGTGTGTGTATGAATGTGTGGAGAACTTAAAACATAATTAAATAAATAAAACTATCTTTAACGTTCATCTTTCTTTTCCTTTCAAAGCTTTCTTAAACATAAACATTTTTATGCTATTCTAATCTATTTACACCAATCTTAGATTAGTGATATTTTGACTTTTTATTAAAAGTCTAAACGACAATAGATCAGTTCTGAACTAAATGAAAATCTTTGTAGTCTGTGTATGGCAAGGCAAGTTTGTATCGCACAATCCAACAACAGGGTAAGTCAAAGCGTTAGACACAAAAACAGTCCACAGACAAACTGTAGAAACTCGACTTAATTTGAAATAAAAACAAGAAAGAAAGGAAAAGGAACAAACATTAGAAAATACAAACAAAGCAAAAGTCTGACATATATTTAATTTGTCTGGACCTTGCATATATCATTTAATTCTACTAAGGATAGACATCATTGGCACTTTGGTTAAAAAGAGGCAAACATTGTCAAACTACTACACTAGAACATACATTTTCCTAAATCTTAAATTATATCAAACAATGTAGACTTTGTGTCCAATTTGTGTCTAATGTCAAGAACTGGTGGTGAAAACACTGCTAACTAATAATCCAACAAAGAAAACTACAATACCATCACATGGTAGCAAGTCTAACCCTGGCCTTATCAATTCACAATTATTTTTCATCAAGAAGCCTTAGAGGCTCAACAAAGACCTTACAGACCTAAGAGGTCATTGAATGACAACCTTATATTTTACAAATCACAATCAAACTAACAAGAAGGGTTTACAAAGTGGTGCACACAGTCTAACGAACGTACACAGTTGCTGGTGAACAAGTTGCCGCCACACCTTTCATCCCTGGACTGTGGCAGCTCCAGCAATGATTGGTCCACAGGGCAGCAAAACAGGGAGAAAGGGGATGAAGGTGCGGCGTAGTGGAGCTAATCCCAAACAGACGGCAGAACATGGAAATTTACATACAAAATGAGAGAGAACAATTAGACCAGCAGGGCAACAGCCATACAGAAGCATTGATATATTGGATACTCTGAATCCTTTAGGCCTTAGGGGGAAAAATCCTTTAACTTTTTTTATGAAATTACAGCAAAGACAAGATGCTCTGCTAATATATCTGAACGTGTCACTCTGAAAAGCAGCTGAACATCCTACCGAGTAAACGACCCCACAATGACAGGCTGTACATACAGGTGCCCCATAGCAACGCATTGCAACTGCAGTCAGAGACTTTCACAATGCCCTGTTGACCAATTATATTCCAGCTTCTCGTTCTCCTCTTTCTCTGGCTGAACTCATGTTATCCACAAAAATGTATTCATGGGGCCTCTCTGTGGAATCCAATCCATTTCCAATCCAAACCCTGTATATGTATAAACAGATGCAGTGGCTCACTAAGTCTAATGCATTATGTAGAGGGTATGAATTTCTGATTTACATGAGTCACAATGTAGGTCTCCTTGACAGCTGTACAGTTCTGTATGTAAACACTCAGCACTGCATGTATCTGTCAATAAATAGTGAAATCTTAGATCTATTCTATGTTGCGCTTGGAGGGGAATCTCAGCATGTGTTTCATGCACATGCCACAAGGCTGGGGGACATAATAAATGATAGAGACGCCTGTTGACTCCCTCAGAACTGACAGTTTTCAGCTCCGCTCTGTATTCAGCGCAGTTGAATTGCCTTTTTTTAAAAGAAACCATTTGAACTACAACAGTTTCTTACTTCTGGGAGGAAGAAGAAAGGAAAATCCTTGAACCTCCACATGACTGACAATACAAAACTTGCACTAAGTTAACTTACATTCATCTAACTAACATGCATCAACTGATGGACTTTACCATGTCGCTCTTTTTTATATAATCAAAAAGATGTTCTGACAACTACTTATACAATAAACCTTTGTTGGCTAAAAACTGAATAAAGAAAATGATCACTTCTCAGAATGAGAACTCTGCTCTGCTTCATTCTCACAAAAAACAATGCTCTCTAAGAAAACACACTTCATGTCTCTCCGCCTCTTTATGCTCAAAGTACATTTCTAACACACAGCACACTCTTCCTCTCTGTCTCTGACATCCCCCCATCAGCCATATGTTTAACCCCATGCCATCTGTGAACCATTCTGACACATTATGTGGTGACCTTCCTTTAATACTAATAAGTGGATGGGAGTAATTTTGTGCAGTCGTTTATTGGTGACTTAGCATACTTGCTATAAATGATGTGTATGTGTTTTAATCGTGGCTGTGTGGGACCTACATGGCCAGATGCAAGGTGGTAAAGATGGAAACATGTTACATATCGCTTAGTCCAATGTAGGCTCACATGGTGCTCTGCCGACAATAAGCAGGAGAGAGGCAGGGTGTCTGCCCTGGATAGGTTGCCAGTCCATCATAGAATTTTAATTGAATGCAAAACTAAATAAAAAAAATTACATGTATATGTTTGGCGCCAATTCAAGTAATCTTAAGACACTTCCACTGAGACAGTCCAATTCAATAAAACTATATATAAATAATCCAAAGTTATGATCACCATTAATAGAAGCCAGTTATTAAAATTATATGCCCAGCAATAGAAACCAAAGGATTACCAATCAAATATTTCCCTTGATTCAGTCACCCATCCCCAAAATAAAGGCAGAAAGTAAAAATGAAATGCATAAAAAGACTTCCTTTTAAGCTTTCAGCATCATAGTGTTGCTGTATTTATTTATTTACTATTGTAGTCTCAAATAAACCGCACCTCTTCTTTTGTGGCTTTCTTATCATTGAGTTTAGTTCAATTTCATACATTCATACTTACTGGACTTTCCTTTTGATGCATTTTAGCAGAAATTGATCCAGTTTATACTTTAATCATTTTAATTATTATTCCCTTTCTATGAAACAAGTTGAAAAAAAAACTAATTGCTAGTAAGTTAGGAAGGTTGGGAAGCACAGAGAGAAGGCTTAGAAGCGGAAAAGAGTGTCTGTGATGGAGTGCGTTGTTGTAATTACAGTAGTGTAGAGGAAATAGAGGGAAAGAAGATTACGATTCAAATCCCTCTACAGTAAACCTGTGAATATGATGATGCAGAGCTCTAATTATGCTTTCATCAGGAATTAAGCTTTAAGAGTTGGTTTGAGGCAGAAATACTGTTCCACTTCCAGAAGCTATCTAATCTTATATTTTCCTGAGTCAGGTCTCAGACCCCAAAGCATCTGATGCCATATTAGTCTTCAGTGTTCCAGGTGCCTCCATCCAAAGGCCATAATCTTTGCATATAAACTCTAAACTGTCATGTAACCGCACATGAACCTTATGAGAACATATTCAAATTCCTACAACAGCTTTATTATACGTCTCTGCACAACACACGTGTCTGAGGCTTCCTTTCATGCACACATAGTCAAACATCCTGTCATCGATGCCACTCATACATAAACATGATTTACAATAAACTGAACTGCTGTTTGTTAGATGTTTAAACAGGAATACAGCCAAGCTGAGACAGAACACCCTTCATTTAATGCATAGAATTGGACAAACATCTTTTTACATTCCTCTTTATTTAATGTTTATTCATTTATTGAATCCCTTTTGCCTTGAACAGGTTCATAATTATGTACGGCAAGATGTGTCCGTGTGTTGACCTCTCCAGCAGACACCAGGGTGTTTGATATTCTGGTTTGAAACCAGCTCTCTGTGGCCAATCATCTCACACTCGCAGGCTCTCAATGCAGACACACACTCGCAGATATAAATGGCATCCTGCTGCTACATAATTTCCATGCAAGTTCAAAGGCACAGTTAATCAACGCAGATCAACATTCATTTTATAAGCACGGAGATAAATTGATATTGCTAAACATAATAGAGACCAAAGATTAGAGGCTTTTTGTCTTCTGGCAGATAGTGCTGCCATGCTGATTAAGTTTGTCAAAGATCCTGACACAAAGGAGGGTTGGTGGAAGATTAAAACAGGTTTGCGAATGAGTGTTTGAAAAGAACAGCCTCTGGGAATCAGTGAATGATGGGAATCGGTAAATGAGTCTGTTTTTTTTATGAAAAGTAAAATATGTTGTGGCCATTATACACGGTTACACATGTTTAATGGGACAGTAATATCACCATATGACCCTGAATGGTTGTTTTGGCTCTAATGTGAGTTTAATAAAGTCAGTGACCTGGAAGCTCACTCAAAGTACATCATTAAACTGATATATTAAAACTAATAGCTCAATCTCTGTTAGTTATGAACATATTAACTAATATATGAAAACTAGGCCTACCTGATATCTATGGGGGTATTATGTAGTTTTTTTTTATTTAAAAAAGTCAATAATTAAACCCTGACTGCACACTATTTTCCCTACTGTGCTATGGAGCAGATGTGAGGAATTGCCCATTGTGTTCAGCACCTTGTGCAGATTTCTTATCTAAACAACCAGCTTCTGTTATGCCCAGCACAGAACCAGCCTTCTTGAACAGGGTGCTGGTAGGCTGTGCTGCAGCTAGCCCTCTACATGACTGCAAAGCATTTTACATCACCTCATTGATGATATGCAACATGTTGGTGCCGGTGGTACAACAAAATCTTAAACCCATCAGAATCTGTGTCCACAAGGACCAAAATATATGTTTTACAAGACGAGTGAGGCTTGAAAACACTTATAATAAAACCATTATTAGTCCCATCAGTAACGGAATTATAATCTGAGTTCATTATAATAAAGACACAGTAAAGTCACACACTCTGATTAGCATGGTGACTTTTTGTGATTGTGGCTCAGACTCACATGTCAGAAATGTGACATGAATGAACTCAAATTTCACATCATTTATTTAAATTGTCCTTATTAATGTTCTGAGGTAGCTTTAGCTACAGGCAGCTCGGAGTTTGATAGACGTCAAGCATCCACCACCATGCTCACAGACTCCCTCTCAACTCCAGCTTTTGGTTCTTTTTTTTATTTATTTCTGGGAGCAATGCTGCAAACTGCCCAACGAGCCTTACTGTTGGTCTTCAGCCCACCGGGAGCCTCTGTCCATCTTTTATATGCAGCCTTTGGTGCAGACATAGAAAGATCTTATCTTCCTCATGAAGTTTCCTCCCTCTCTTCTTCTACACAGCCAGTGTTGCATTTCCACTCTTGTCTGTTGACCACTTGAACTCCACTGCATTTGTAGTCCTCCTCCACATCGCCTCCCAAGATGGTACTGGTGCTATCCTACTTCCTGTTCGCCCTAAAATTCACATCCTCTCCTTGTTTTTTGTGTTCAAGATGAAAACATGGTTTCAGACCCATCTCACAATCTGAGAGGTTCCCCACAGGTTTACATCCATCATGCACCGTGCACATGTGGTAAGGTCATGTGATTAGTTTGGCAGATGACAGGTTTCAAGAAATGTATTTGAAATCGCAGATGTATAGCTGGTATGGTAAAAGTACAGCCTCATGTGGAGCTAATAACCTGAAAAACTCATTTCAGTCTCACACATTTCAGTTTGATAGGTAGTCGAAAAGGTTTCCATCTAATGCTTGATGATCAGATTTGCAGTTTTATTTTGGTAGCAAAGAAAAATCTGGCAACATGAAACATCCTGGGTCACCAAAATTCTTATGAGGGAATTTGTCTTTGAATAGTTTGAAGTACGATATATTTCTAAGTTGGGGTGGGGGGGGTGGGTGTTACTAAATCTCATAAATCTTTCAGTAGATGATGAAAGAAAAGCAAATCAAGCAGGTGGTATTAGGGAAAAGCTTAAAAAAAGAAACAGATCAATGTCGTGGAGATTATGGTTCTATTCAGAGCACAGGCAGATGCTGGGTTAAAGTTTAAAATACGGGTCTTTTCTACAAAAATATGCCTGACTTGGTTAAAAGATTGATGCACATCTCGTTAACCCGCAGCCTCCACCGACCTAAAATTCCCACCTCGTCTCAGGTCTTCATGTTTTACTCATCCCCACAAGGCGACTTGTACAGAGAATTATGAGCACACACATCTTTTGCCACTTTTTTTTTATTAAACCAATTCTGAATAAAAGACACATTGCCCCTTTTTGAGAATGTTTATTACTTTTATTAATTATTATCATCATTAACGTTATTCTTCAAGTTTAGCTGTGTAACAAACTTTTCTTGGCTGTCAAAATATGTTGAAATATTTTGCATGAAATAAAACCTAAAAAAAAACAAACAATAATGTAAAGAAAAGTAGCAGAATAAAGTACAACATGAGAGAACAGAACCAAAACAAACAAACAATCCCATTTCTTCTCTATAAAAGCCTTTCAACTGAACAGACAAAATCCTACTAAAATATACTGATTAAAGGTACATACTTAATGTGTGTGCATGCATGTCTTCAGCCAATAATAAACTGGCCTTGGTTTAACACTGTACACTCCAAAATGTACACTCACTTCGTACCACTGTGGGTGTGTGTGTGCGTGTGTGTGTGTGTGTGTTGTCCCTTCCTTGGCAAAAAAGAACTTAAATGGAGTGCAAGCAACAGCATCGTTATCTATAACACAAAGACCAAAAGTAAGACACTTGTTAAGGCCTCCCAATGTAAACACTGATTTGAAATGCCATCAAACCTAAAGCATACACATCACTATAGTAAAACAAGGCCATGTCACGCGTGTTCAACGTGATTTCTTAGCATAATTGCATAACCGTCACCGTAATTGCGAAGTAGAAAAATGTCCTCCCAATATTCCTTTTTGGATATAAATTTCTAGTTATGCCCTGGTACAGGTTCCTTACATGGCTTCTGTAGGCAATGCAGACAAAGCTGGTAAATGAAACTCAGATGGGCCGTGTTGGAACATTCACTTTCAGGTCAATATCAGAATTTTCCTCAAAAGTAGTTTCCAGGAAACATACAGAAATCGAAGAACCTTTTAAAAATCACTTTCCTAAAAAGGTAATTATGCTCTACCAATGTAGAGCAGAAATGTCAAGCTAAAAGCAAGAAAAAAAAACCTTTTTAACATACTAGAAGTTGAATTTAACCTAAACAAAGTCAACATGAGCACCGTCCAGAACATGAAGACTTGGTTCCACTCGGATTCTAACTCCCCTGTAAAACTACATTTTCATTACCAGTCATTACCCATCGCTCTAAATAAGGCATGGAGGGAAGTGGAAGGATGAACAAAGCAGAAGCAGGATAGTGGAGTATAACAATCCATCAGTATGCCCCCTCATATTCCTCCAATACCCCTATGTGTTCATATATTCATGTCTGGAAAGTAATCTTTGATTAATTTATTAATTTTAGTTCTGCTACAATTACAAATGTAAACAGTCTTTACTTCACTAGCAGCCCCTTAAGAGGTCTAAAGTCAAAATACATTAGCACAATATATGCTAAATCTAAAAGCAATTCCAATATAAATACACATTTCTTATTGACCCTGGCATTGCTTCATCGCATAAAGGGAAAATAATCATTTAACCATACTCAAATGGTTAAATGGTAATGCACCAAAGGCTTTCAGCTCTGTTTCAAGATTTGAAGCTGTCAAACTCATTCAGTTGTTTATGTTAGGATCTCAAGTGAGCATTTTAAAAAAGTTTTTTTGCTTTTAGAAAACATAAAAATATCCTGCCTGAAATGACAGTACTGAAGATATCTCCAAGTTAAAACTGCAAAGACGAACATGAAAACAACACTTCTAATTACTTCAGATATTTTTCCTTGTAGCATTTTACACACCAGAGTATTACTTTTTTTTTTAAATTACTCTCGACTCAACTTAATTGTATCGTATCTTTTTAGACACAAACTGCATTATTTCCTGATATTCTCTTCTTAATAAACATAATTAGTGAGATTTAGACAGATTTAGTGGAGAAAATAGTTTGAAGTTAAGGTGATGAAAGTGACTGTGTTAACTTCCCTGGAGGAGCTTTAGCTGGATGTAACATTAGGTTATAACCTGCCAAACACAACCGGAGTCCAGTCAGGGTGTAGACAAAGAGGCTGTCCTGGAGTGTGTGAGGCTGGGAGGGATGCAGGGTTGTTATCTGTCAGATCTGTTAGCTGCTATTATGTTTGCTTGACAGGTTACTATTGACAAACTTGCATCACCTTTGCCATGATGCAGATACTTATGACTGATTTTTATCAAATATTCAGCAAAGTATCGGCATTATGTCAGCTAAACCTCCACATTTCTCATAAGTAGTGTACAAAACATACATACAAATGGGAAAAAAAACTAACTAGTGAATAGCAGTTGTCATAGCAACCAAAAATAGATGTTTGTTCAGAGACTGAACATGAGTTTGACCAATGATGTGCTTGAAAATAAAAATTCAGTGGATGACTGAAAACCAAAAAGGAAGCGATTCAGCCTGAAACATTAAACCACAGACAACAAAACAATCATGTTGGAAGTAAAAAAAAAAAGCACATGTAACCAGGCACTGAGTG
Organism: Pseudomugil gertrudae; assembly: GCA_037177535.1. Lineage (NCBI taxonomy): Eukaryota > Metazoa > Chordata > Actinopteri > Atheriniformes > Pseudomugilidae > Pseudomugil > Pseudomugil gertrudae. The sequence goes on from JBAMHV010000018.1 coordinate 14,448,654, forward strand.
GAACATATTCATTCAGGTTTTTTTTGGATAAGCATAGAAAAATATTGTTTCTTCTCTCATTCTTTTGCTCTTTCCTTTCAGTTCTATCTATTACAATCCTTTAAGAATCCCTTTTTTATTTGACTTTTATAGCAACTAAGGCAGCGATGCTGGAGAAACCTAAAGACGGCCAACAAGATGCTCTTCAAGGACTATTATTAAAAAATAAAAGTGAAGAACACGATATAAGGAAAAAGAGAGGGTTGTGAAAGACTGACTGAGAGGAACTAGGTGAAATTATACAGAATTGATCAGATCAAGTTAAAAACAACTTGGTACTTTTTACTTCAGTTGATTAAAAAAATCTTACTTCATAATGTCTCCTGGTGGTTTTCAGTATTTTTCAGGTTCAACATGTAAAGATTCCCATCCACAGAAAAGAAAATGCATTTTGCAGATGCCAACATGCTACATAGAGGTAACCTACTGAACTCTAGATAAAACACTGTAGGCAAGAAGCTCTGTAGACTCTGTAAAGAGTTTATACAGTTCACCCAAACAAGTTAATCCTTTTGATAAAATCTATGGTTTTACTCCCCAAGCTCCTATGTTTCTCTAAAACAATTCATAAGCTAATATGTAGACACTAAGAAAAAATGTTACATACTACAAATGTTGATCTATTAACAAATTAAAAAAAACATGTTAAAAAAGAACAACGCGTAACAAGCTATAAATCAATGAACAGACCGTACAACATGTAAAAATGTCTGACATGCTGTGAAATAGGCAGGTTGGTGTGCAACACGTGTGACCCCTGAGGACTGAGAAGCTGAGCGCAAGCCTTCATTATGTTTACATCATCGTTGGGGGACGGACAATGCCTTTGATCCTCACTCACATACTGTAAATGCAATTACACAAATGTACACAACCCCCTCTGCTCTTGTACCATTGCTGTTATTAACAAAATGACAAGTCTCATTAAGAACGCAAACAACAAAAACATAAACTCAAAATATCTAATTTTTTATAGTACCATTTCCTGCAAAAAGCATTATTTTTCCTTTACAAAATAACATAAATGTAGCAAATTGCATTTCTGTATGATAACACCATCATCATAATTATTATTATCATTATTATTATAAATGTTATGCAGATTATTAGATGGTTGTTCTATTAGGCAGGCAGCCAGGCACATAACTAGTATCATGGCACAGAGGAAGGTAGAAAATAGAGTAACCTAGTTTAATCCACATGGATGAAGAACACTTCAGTCTGGACTTAGACCTCATATCAGTTTAAACTGGCTTTAAGCAGTTTATAAAAGTCAGGGTCATTTCGAGCCCAATCAGTCTCCAGCCACCATGTGGTGATGGCGATTTTGCATTGATCCGGAAGCTTGATTGGTTTGAAAAGGACTGGGCACAAGTCACACAAACTGATACGTTTGTACCAACAGAACTGCAGCACGGACAAATCCGGTTTCAAACAACCCAGGGAGGAGGAGGAAAGGGAGGAGAGGCTCTGGGCAAGAACTCAGCTGATCCAACCAGATCGGATCCCGTGGTGATGAAGTAAACCACCTGAATGACACGCGAGGTTATTCTGGACCAGCTTCTTTGCACATTGCAGAATGAACGCAGGCAAGTTGAAGTGTTCTGCTTATAGTTTTTGTTTTTTAATCTATTTTATGCTTTGCTGTATTGTGGCTATGCAAGTGCGGATCTCCTCAAAACTCTTCCTACAAAAGACCAGTCCGACTTTTAGTCCAGCTTTCAATCCTGTTACACGGAAAGCACATGAAGTGGCAGTTTATAAAAGGTGATTTCAGCTGCATGCCCGCATCCTGCTGACTTCTTGCCACAGAGCTGTCAAGTGACCGTTACTCAACAAAGGATTCAGGCTGTTTCCCCAGGCTACCTCTGTTGTAGTTCAGCTGGGTCGTGCAATGATTTTTCTGACCGTTTGACAGCGGAGTGCTTCCAGCATGAGGATGCGTTCCATTTAGTGCCCAGGATAAGCCCATTTAGACATGAGCTAGCCTCAAGGAACATGAAGGCATAGAGCTTATACATCCAATAACACGTTTTTAAAGGTTTTCATGAGTCAAAGTTGTTTAATTACTGTCGGTGATCCCTTCTAACTTGTTAGACTCTGTAACAGTAATGCCCTCTGTTGTTTTTGTGATGTCATCTTTGACATCTGACACCACTTTGCCTTCTGATTCCTCTTTTGTGACACCCTGCTGCTCTTGATTTTCCTCCTTTTCAGCTATTGGGCTATCTCCGTCATCATTGCTTGTGGTTTCCGTTGCTTCATTACACGACTCTATGACATCATCACAATCACCTGTGAGTTCTCCGTGATTTTGTTCTGCCGTCTCTTCTGGACATTCACGCTCAGACATCTGAGTTTTGCCGTCCTGCGCGTGACCTGCCTGTTGTGGCGTTTTGTCTGTGTACCTGTGTAAGCCCCTCTGTATGTGGGTGGTGAAGTCGTAACGATCCAGACACACGTGGAGGCAAAAACTGCATTGGTATGGTCCCTTGTCGCCGTGGCAACTCATGTGGAGGGCATACATAACCTCGTCTAGGAAGTAGATCCCACAGTGGGTGCAGCGATTGGTAAGGTCGTCCTGCGTGGATGCGTCCACCTTTGTGCGATTCGACGGTAAATTTGACTGAATTCTTGTCAAATGACTTTTCTCATCCTTCCCCACCTCCTCGCTCATGTTCCCGCCTTCATCTGTCCTCTCCTCCTCCTCCTCCTCTTTGCAGTTCCCTCTCAACCTATCAGTTAGAGGCGACTCTTGTCTTTTTCTTTCGGCACCATTTGTTGACATGTGTGTGTTCAAGGCACTCTCTCTTTGTCTTATTGCAAGATCCAAAGGAGCATCATTTTCTAGTGATGAAGAGGAGGAGGTTTGGGTGTGAGGAGGAGGAGGATAGTGAGCAGGAGCTGGAGGAGGTGGAAGAGGAGAGTAGGGAGAGGCGCAGTAAGGCACCGTGTAGCTTTGCTGAGGATGCTGTACCGGAGTCACCATTGTACCAAGATAATGGGCATTGTTTCCAAGACCACCGGGGCTGCTAAGATTACTGATGCTGCCAGGGAACCCAGAGGTGGCTGCCATGTTATACTTGGTCAACAATCTTATCCAATCTACATCTGGCTTAAAATCAGGCGAGACGGTTAAAGGATGGGGCAGCGAGAAAAGAGGATATTGGTATTTTTCAATTGGTGAACCTGGAGGAGAATAACTAGAAGGTTTTGATGGACGCATGTACTTTTCAATCGGACTTCCTCTTTCTGACCCTCCTCCTCCCTTCATACCATCTACTTTTGATGTCATCCCTCCCTCCGTTACTCCCCCATTGCCCTCAGCTACCATGGCTGATGGATGGGAGGGGAGGAGAAGAGGAGGCATGCGTCTGTGGATCTCTAGCGTCTGATTGGCTAAGAAAGCCTGAGTGGATCGAGGCGAGCGAGAACGTGGCGAAGGCTGCTGGTTTTTCACAGAAGAACAGCTCCTGTCAGACTCGTCCCCGTTCATGCGCTCCTCGCTGGTGATTCGTTGCTGTTTAGGAGCGGGGTTGTCAGATGACAGCGAGTCTGGGTTGAGACGTTTTCGGGTTCGCCGTCGGATGATTTGTTCCCCGTTGTTCTGCTTGATGATGTTCAGAGGTCTGGGTGTCTGAAAGAAAATAGAAAAAAAAATAAACCATTAAATAAGGTTTTTAGTTTGTAGATATTATTATTGTACAGACAGCTTTGATCAGTTAAGCAAACAGTAACATTTCTCTCACTCCTGGTGGCTGCAGGTTTTACCCTCACCACAAGGGGGCAAACTTTCATCTCATGTAAATACAGGGGAACTTTGTTTCATAAAGCTTCATTTTACAGCAAATGTCTTTCAAAATAAATGCAAAGATCAAGTTGTACATTATATTTTTGAATCACAAATCCCTTACTCATAGTAAATAAAATATTTTGTTACATCCACAACATAGAAATCCTTTAATAGTCATGATTTGCTCCATTTCCACCCCACCAGCCAAAAAACATTTCTAAACAAATTAGGAGTTTCTTTCCTGACAGTTAAATAAACACCATAGAGTTTGATTATTGTTACAGGCTTGATTATTAAACCACTAAACACACATAATGAATAGCAAACTCGGTATGCAGACAAGTTGTTTTTAATGTTACTTAAATACTTTTAAGTTTATTTTCAGTCTGCCAGGTTGAAAAACTGACAACACAGCTCCAACATAGTAAGTTTAAACCATTTATTTGTGAAACAGAGTTTATCTAACTTATCCATTTGCTTAAAATTGCAATTATTAGTATGATTATTTCTGAACAGTTATAGAGACAGAATAAGTGATTGCTTTAAAGCAACTGTCTGCATTCATGTAAGAGCTACTTTTAGTGTGTTTCTGGTATAAGAAAACAGTATCTGCAGACATTTATAAAGAAAAATCCAAAACTGATAACTACAAAAAGAAGAGCTGACCCTGATTCAACAATCTACTAATGCACGTTTGGACAGGTGTCATCCTTCAGCAGGCAGACAGCTAGCAGCATCTACTGTTCACCCAGGAGCTGTCTAAATGATTACTTTCACACACAGTTCAGACATGTGGATCAATATCAAAACGAGATTACATCATTTAGGACCAGTGACACCCTAGACAATGACAAAATTAGAACGCTGGCGCTTCTCTTATTCTCCAAGGGATCGTGTGTTTCCAGCTAAGGGGGAGTAAACAAAGAGGTGAGCTAATCCATGAGAGGAAGTTATGTGCAGAAGAAGTAGCGAGAGGAAGGTCACGAACAAAGAGGAAAAAGAAAGGCACTGGAGACTAACTTCGAAACTACACTTCATCCTAAGCAGAACTGGTTCTAGAAGTTCCACTGAATACAGTAATATTAAGGGACAACTAGTTTGACCTACAAAAAAACAAGATAGAAATACTTGTGTTGGTTTACATGCTGTTCAATCGTTTGCTGCATTTTCTGAAAAACAAACCAATGACTGGTTCATGTAAAAACACCTGTTCTTTTCCCTTTTAAATGAAAATTGATATTTAGGTGAGGGAAGTCTGGGCCTCCTCAGGCTGCTGCACCCGCGACCCGACCTCGGATAAGCGGTGGAAAATGGATAGATGGATTTAATAAGGCAAACTATTTCTTATCTATATAATGGATTAGTTTATAGGATAATTCATTGAATATCTGATTACCTAAATAATCATTTGGTGCAGTTTTTGTATAATCCTGCTCAAACCAAACAAAGAAATTTCACCATTTTAGTAGTAAATTGGTAGAATACATGATTACTGCAGAAATACATAACATTTTTTTAATCATCTGTTTTAGCAACTTCACTTTTTCAGTGCTCAACTCTGCATTTTCTCCTTATCGCTTTCCTTCTCCAACTCTTTATACACCCCCCAAGCTTCATTATCTCACTCTGCCTCTATCTTTTCCTCTTTGCCTTCCAACCTTTTCTCTGCCTCTATTTGTCTTTTCTCGCTCCCTTACTCTCCCTCTACCTTTTTCTGCCTCTTTATTCATAACTCTCTCTTCCCCTCTAAGACTCTCAAGTGTTTTACTAGCTGCTATCCTCTCTAATAATGTGTGTAGAGCGTATAAAAGTTTTATTATGGGACATAAAATATGGTTGTCGTGAAGACTGCCAAGAGTACAGGGAGCTGGAACGTGAGGAGATGAACGGGTTGAACCAAGGACATCTTCAGGGGCAGGAACAAGGAAACTTTCAGTTTCTTGCCATCCTCTTAAAATTCTAAGGCTTTGTTTGATAATTGTAGGATGTTGTAACATGATAGTTATATTGTGATATATCACAAAACATGTCCATGTGTTTTTGCAAGCTATGGTTAAAAACATTGTGTGAATATGTATCTGGTACATTGAAAGCTTTGTTTTAATGCTGGTGACATAGATAAAGTACACACATGTATTAAATACTTTCAGCGTATGCCTGAGGTGAGTAAGCTTGATATTGTAAAGTCAAATAAATTTTAGACCGAGTCTTTATCTCAACTACAATTCATGCTGTTTAATTAAATTTGGGATTTCCACTAACTTTCCTCAGGCTTTGATGGGAAACTCGCTCATTCCATTATATCTTTCACTTCATAAAGCAACCTCAGTGTGAATGCTGAAATGCTCCGAGTCCTCCCAGCACCCACCAGTTTGGGAAAAAAACCATGTTTTGCAATGCTACTTTTCCACAGCAGGATTCACAAAACAGAAGCTCGAATTTAACTGCAATGTGCACCGTTTATTTGCATATTATGGTAATTAGCCACCCAGAGTGAATGATAATTAGTGGTCAAAGCCACCATGTGAATGTACTAAAAGACAGTAGTCCATAAATGATGCCGGTACAACATCTATGACTCTCTTATAGTGGATATGGGTTCAGCATTTCACATTTTTTGTCACTTGTAACAAAAAAAATACATTTTTTGGCAATAAGAACACACAACTACAAATACAAAAATACTAGAATACGCAAATAAGACATTTCCTAATTACACTCCTGAATAAAGATGAAATAGACAATAAAATAAAACACTTTAATGAGTATTTTGGATGTTTCTTTCTCTAAACATGGCAAAAAAGCTGAAAATAATGGTCCAGTTTTACCTTGTGGTGATTTGTCTCCCATGAAGGATGCCCTTTACATGATGCAGACACATTCCAACAAAGCTACCGTTTAACCTCAGTTTGTTGAAGCTATCCTACAGTGTGAGCGTGTGCTTGCACGTCTGTCTGCTAATCACTTACCGAATGCAGTTTTTGGTATAAACCACATGCATTGCAGACATAGCCTCCGTTGGCGTTTTTCCTCCACAACGACGTCTTGGTGGTCAGACAGTTTGCACAGAAAACTCCGCTACCTCTGCGCCGCTGTGGAGACAAAGCAACCGAAAAGATTAGAGACTGAAAGTAAGAATAGAAAATTATAAAAGAAACACTGGGAGGATTAGAGGGATGTCAAGTAACAGAGAAAGTAAAGAAAAATTATCCAGTGTATGTAAATTCACTTTGAGATGTCCTGTACATGAAAGGTGCTATATAAATAAACTTGCCGTGCCTAAATTCAGTTTGGATATCTTTTTAATGCCCATGCCACCTGAGACAAACTGACTTGTAGTTAAGGTTAAGAGACCAACGAAAACAAAGAACAGCTTGGCTTTCTGGCTGACGAATGACGGCTCTCGTTTATCATGCCAAATGGGAAACTACTGAAAACATTCCTCTTCTCAGTGATCTTCCCTCTACAGGACATTGTCATTTAAATATACCCCCCAATAAACTTGCGAATAAAACCAAATGAGACTTGAGATTTGCGTTGGGCATCTGCTTTTGCAGCACACACTTTAGCGTTGCCATGATGAAGCGGATCAGTAAAGGCCAGACTTTGTTTGACTTTACTGTATTAGTGAGCGTGTTCTCATCCTCACACCTCTGCAGTTCACGATGCAGTGGTGCATAAAAAAAGTAGTGTGTGTATAGAGGGGTGTTGGGGATGGAAGGATGAGGGTGAAAAGGCCAATTGTGGTAGCAATGTGCTCCATCACAGTAATGAGCCAATCAAAACGTTTCTCCATCCCATTAAGTCTTTGGCCCCACTCGCCACCTTTATGACCCTGAGAGGACAGTGTACCTCATCTTTCTCCCCCATGACTGTTTCTCCCTCTCTTTAAATGTCTAGCCAATCCTCTCTGCTTCTCTTTCTCCTCTAAAATTTAAATCTCATCACCGTTTTTTTTCGTTCATCTTCTCAGTTTTCCATTATTGTTCTCAACCGTAAAAACAGGAAATGATCAAGCAGTTATTTCCACCCACTGCCAAAGCCATCTAAAGCAAACTTTTACATTATTTATATTTTAATTCAATTGCTGTATCACATTAATTTGGTTCATCGTTCCCCTTTGGGGCTTAATAAAGTTGGTTTTTGTATGAAGCTGGTGGGGTGTCATCAGCAGGTGGCGGCACAGCCTATGTTGTACATAGTTAGTACCGTACATATGATTAAGGAACAGAAATCTGAGGGAAAAAATAAACCAAATTATGAATGAAAAACTAGAAATGTGTTTGGTCATTTTTAACCAACTATGACATGTTTTCTCTTTGTGTTTCATAAAAAAACTGCTAATTTCTGCGTGACTCGCCATAACAAAGATCTTAAAACAGATTATTCAGTTGCATAGGCCAGTTGTATCAGAAAAGGCAAAAATACCCCAAAGAGCAAAACAATACGTTTTTTTTGTGTCTCTTTCATTTAACTTATATTATGCACATCTGCAAACGTGCTCAACAAAATGAAGGATACCAAAAGCTCATCTAAACAGTGTTTTACTTTACTGTGAAGTCCGATTTTTTTTCTCTTCAATTCAACTTTATTTGTATTGCGCCACATCACAACAATGTCATCATTTTACAGATTCATAATAAACAGCCTAGCTAAGGAAAACCAACAGATTGCATTGAATCTTAACTTTGATCCAATCTCTCATCCTGACCATGCAGGAGGCGACAGAACTTTCACCTATCAGGACCCTCTCCTGTCTTGTTGTTTTATGTTTATAGCACAGCTCAGAGATATGCATAATACCCCCCCACCCCCAGCCTACTAATAGAGGTTAAAAACACAGAAGAATGCCTCACTTCAATCAGAATCTCTGCAGTCTCAGAGCTACAGATGGAGCCACTACAAGCTCTTCCACGGAGCATCTGTTTTGTGCTGCCAGCTAAAACCACAAGAGTCTAGCGAACGCAGCGCTTTCTAGTTCATTTCTGCAATCCAATGCGATGCAAGAAACACGGCGGGATTAAGCACTTTATGTTGCTTTTAGGGAACACACCGAAATGAGCATCCATTATTAGTGCATGTGGACAGCAAAGTTTTTAATGTGAAGAAGAGGGTGCTGTAGCCATGAAGACATGGAGATCAAATGCTACAGGGTGGAGGGAGAATTTGTCTGAATATTCAATGCAAAAGCATGGTTCGTTTCCAATAGTAAGCGATGTTCAAGTCCACCTGATGATTCACAAGCTCTGACAACTTGTTATAGTAAGCAACAAAAAGAAAAAGCACACGTTTTGTGAATTTCCTTTTTCACACTTTTAATGTGTGTATGAAAACATCCTCTTTCTAATAATGCTGCTTGTAATAAACACCTGAGTTCATTTTACCAGTGTCTCTGTGGAACACATGTTTTCAACCATCTGACATCAGACAGAAGAATGCTTACATGACCGAATCCTCAGTGGCACACTGAGCCAGAGTGAGTGTGTGCCTCTGTGTGTGTGGTGCACACACGCCATACGGTCACCACATGTAGAGAGACAGAGCCAGGTGATTGATTGATGTGCTCTTCCTGTGTGTGTCTGCATGCGCATGTGTATGTGTGTCTAGTGTTGCAAGCCAAACAGTGCGTCTGTCATCAGAATTCGGTTTCCCTGCAAGCATCCAAATCACTCACATATGGCCCCACAGCTGCCCCTCACTGCAACACACACACCTGAAAATTTTGGCTTCTACTGGCTAATGAAGGCAGGCTTGATTTGGATGGGAGGCTGCAATCCAAGAAACGTGTGTGTCAGACACAGCAGCTGGATTTGTGTTACAATGATAGTACAGTGTGTGTGTGTTTCTGACGTAGAGGTTCGGGTGTCAGTTACACAGGAAAGTACAGAAATAGACCGCACAGCCACACACACAACATTTGGCTCATGATATCCGACTTCCTCTTCAATCATCACCTGGTTGGCTGGATATTTGTACCTCTACTGTACACACACCGACACACACAGCTAAGTGTAAACACGCAGTTCAGCACTAAGTACTGTAACATGTCTGTCTTGGTATCTCAGTCAACAAAGTTTCTGTGCGGGTGTGTGGAAACAGTGTATGTTTAGCTGATTTATTACAGCTACCTGGCCTCTCCCACTCACCTCAGCCTGCAGAAAAGGGCTGTGGGTAATTAGAGCTCAGACTCTTAATGACATCTATTTATCTGCAGCCTTTAATCGTTCAGTCGGCACCACCAACAACGCCCCCTCCTGACACACACACATGAACCGGCAGCTCACACACTGATAAAAAGGAATTCAAAACTCAGGCATGTTTAGCAGTCAGAAAATTCTATTTGATAGAAAGAAACCTGAAGATTGATGGTTATTTTTCAAGTTCAGGTCCTTCCAAACAAGTTAAAGAACTGCTGAATTGAATTGTGCCTGGAAACGATTAATCATTTTTCTGTTGAGGATCTTTAAGGCAAGGCGAAGAGTCATGACTCAGTGATGCAATGGAGAAAAACTAAACAGACTACCCTTAACAGTTGCATCATGCAACTTTACGACTTAAGAAGTGTGTTTCTAACTTGTTTTGATGGCACAGTGACATTTATTATGTACATTATAGGAACTGTTTTAGTGCATCGGTTTGGCAAGGCTGAGAAACAGCACTTCCACACAATCAGAATCAGATTTATTGCCAAGTAATTGTCTTTACCAGGAGTTTGACTTGATTTGCCAGTGCCTACATAAATAACATAAATAAAATGAAACGTATGAAATATGAACACAAGCAAATACTGAACAAAAACAAAGGGTGAAAAAATATTTAAAGAGGAAGAAGAAAGAAAAATGTATATACATAAAATAATGTATTTACATGAAATGTGCAGGC
>JBAMHV010000018.1:14459467-14471546 GCA_037177535.1 Pseudomugil gertrudae
TCCTGTCCAACAGGAAGTCAGTGATCCATCTGCAGGTGGAGTCCGGTACGTTAAGTTGTGAGAGCTTGTTCTGCAGATGGGCCGGGATGATGGTGTTGAATGCAGAGCTGAAATCCATAAACAGGATACTGACATAAGATCCTGCAGAGTCCAGGTGCTGGAGGCTGAAGTGAGTGGCCAGGTTTACAACATCGTCTACAGGCCTGTTGGCTCTGTAGGCAAACTGTAGGGGATCCAGGAGTGAGTCCGTGATGGATTTGAGGTGGGCCAAAACGAGGCGCTCAAACGATTTCATGACCACAGAAGTCAGGGCGACAGGTCTGTAGTCATTTAGTCCTGTGGGTCCTGGTTTTTTGGGGACTGGAATGATGGTGGATGCTTTGAAGCAGAGTTTCACTTTACAGTGAATTTTAATTTATGCACTACATCACATGCTAGTAACTGGATATCAACAGTCTTTTTGAATGCACACCATAGCTGATCTAGCAAAGGAAGGCAGGACAGTACTGTTGTAAGTTAAGAGATAAGACAAGAGTCAACATTAGACTGACTTTTCTTTGCTCAGATTAAAAAGCAAGATGGACCTGTTCTTCAACACAAACAATACAGAATAGAGTGATTTGTCATCTAGCCAATTAGCCAAATATGCTATGCTTCTAAAATCTAGCTAGTCAACTATGAAGCAATGATCCTGTAAATGCATTTTGATTAGATGCCAAATTTGCACCATCTGAAGCAGCATCGTCATCAGCACCACTGCTAACAAATCAGTAAGCTGCCTTCTGTGTTGAGATATTTGCTTTGTGATTCTGTAATTTAGCCGAACATGCAGAATAATCCAATATTATAATGCATAAATCATGTTGGATAACATGCTCATAGGGAGCAGGAAAAAGCTCAAGCAAGTCTTGTATGTACTGGCATGAGAATAAGGACTCTCCTCCTTTTGTAGCCATTCATTGTGGTAGGATTTTAAAACCCTGGTTGGTATCCATTCAGATTTTTAGATGGTTGATAATGTGTAGTTTCTATGGCTTTATTGAAGTACCAATATAAGATTCTTGAGAAACTGTGAGGTAGCCAGGAGAAATGAATCAGTATCAGTAAAAACACTAGGAGATTGATTGCATGAGCAGATGGTCTTCGTCTCAGGATGTTGATGAAAAACTCCAAGAATTACAGCCTACACAGGTTATGTTTTATATAAAACATTTACTGGTTTAATACCTTTAATAGTCAGTTGGGTCACTCTGCTCTAACCAACAAACAGCTCTGGCTGAAAGTCTTTTTGTCCCTTGTGGCATTAAATTTTATGCAAGAATGCATAAATGAGGCAACCAAACCCGCCTGCTGTTGTTTGGAGAAGCTGAGCTGCATTGCAGCCGTTTATGTATCAATACTTTCACTTCAAATGTGTTTTATTTTCCTTTTATGGGTTTTTATATCCAATAAAATGCATTGTGATTGCTATTCTTTTCACTTAAACTGAAGAGTTGTTTTCAGTGGCTTTTTTGTGACTATATAAATGTACTAAGAAATTACAAGTTAATGTAAAATGCTTTTTCAACATCAAACATATGGTTTAACCACACGGTGGTTGAACACCTCGACTGTGGCTTTTAGTCAACTTTGAAATTCTCTTGAAGCCATAAATCTACAGATGTTGTACCAGCTGTTTACACTGCGTGGTCTTTTGGATCTTCATGGAGGAGCTGGCCAGAACAGATAAGCATCCAAAGGTTTAGGTCCTGTTGCAACACTGAGCCCTTCAAATGTATTTCAGCCTCTGCCAGCTATGTGTGGTAACATCTTAAGCTATAGCAGTGTAGCAGCCAACACATAAGCTGCTTCATCTTGGAAGATTTTATTTCCATCTTAAAAATAAACAATCGTGTCCATTTTCCAAGATTACATTAAAGGAGGTAAACATTTCAAATTGCTTTCAAACCCTTTAAATTGAAACTGTGATTAAACATAGAGAAAATAAAAGGAGAAAAAGAAACTGGAGGCGGTCAGAGGGAACCTGTGGTCTAAAATAAATATATATATTAAAAAAGGGGTTTTGAAACAAAGTCTTTAAAAATTAAATTACATTTAATTCACTTAAGGAGCAAGACAGCCCTGCTTTTAACATACAGATGCATACACACAGACTGACATGCATACACACATACATTTGTACACACACTGGCTTGCATTAAATCAGCAATTATTTAATCAAGCGAGAAGACTAGCTTGAGGAATTAACTGAATTCCATACTGCCAAGACTAATATCCTATACAATGGATCAGACACACATGCAGTCATACATACAGATACAAAAGGAAGAAGAAACAGAACCTGAGTAGGAAGATACAAGGATCATTTCAGATAGTCCTCTTTCTCACACAGACACACTGAAAAGGTATTAAACTAATCAACACAGAGCTCTGCAAGTCCTGCAAACCATCCACTACCTTTGTGTGTTATAGCATAGGTTTTCTTGCATGCTAATACATATAGCTGCAGAAGTCCATCTATGTGGCTTTGCACTCAGTCTGTTGCATACATTTAAATGACTTCTACTAATAGATTGATTAGATTTAAGTGAAATGATTTCAAGCTGGATAGACTGAAATAAATTCCACTTGTAGTAGAAAACCCAAACAAATAACTAACAGAGAAAAAGAGACCAGATTCTACACTGATTACTTGAATTCCTTTGCAGATTTGCTATTTCTTTTCTGTTGGTGTTCATGTAGGTGACACTCATTGGTCACTTTCTAAAACAGATACTGTACATAAAACAGCAGGTCTGTTACAAATAAAGAATATGCTTAATAAGAAAACCCAAGGTTCCAGTGAGTAAATGTTCAGTCAAAAAAGAGACCAGTTTGTTTAAGAATGTTTGACATTGATGTAAAGCAGTAAAACACTCTCAGGTGAAGAAACAAGACCACACTCTTGAGAATGGGCCAAGACATAAGGGAAAAGGTGGAAAAATGTTGAATGACAGTGACAGGGAGAGGTTTGGGAGGTGTCTAACAGAAGAGAGGGACATAGGAGAGAATCAAACTGGGGCAGAAGGAATACTGGTTCCAATGTTCTTTTCCACTCTAAAGATCAACAGCTATGCTTATAATACGGCCGATTCTATTCTTCAAAGACATCCAGGTCCTAAGGTACCACCTCACCTTGTTGTCGCGTGAACATGCATATGGGAAAAATATTGCACAAAAAAGCACCCAGACATCCTTCCATTTCCAGTTTCCTTTAGTTTCAGCATTTCAAATTAAATATTTTGTCACTCAGTTTTTTTTTCTCATTAAATTTGAACTGGCAAATTATAGGAATATTTTCGTTTATCTGCATTCATGTACACATAGAATGAATAAAACGCTAATTAAACAGTTTAACACGACAAAAGTCACCAGAAATGAAAATATTAATTGTAAACTGAACCTCTGGGCTGTCTCAACATAGATGCATAGAAGAAATGTACAGAAATAATGTCTTAGCTTCATATCTCTGAAGGCAAGCAAGCTAAAAGCTAATTATTCTTTCAGTGGTTAATGTGTGCATGAATAAATGATGATAACACTGCACAAAATGCGATAGGCTGCACCTTTAAGTGAGCTAGCATGAATGTTATAGCAGCATCTAGTAACACCACATTTTGTGCAATTCAACAATTAACCAATGGTTGATTGTTACTGTGGTCACGTACAGCAGCCTGCAGCAATCCTACAAAAGTTTGCTTCAGCAGACCTCAGAATTCCTCCTTAATTTCACATTATCTATACTTTTTAAAGGCTGTGGTGAAAGGCGTTATAGCAAACCAAATTTCAGGGTGAAATCCTCAGCTGTGAGGCCGTTATAAGAGGCTGGCAACTGGGGGGGAATTGTGAAAAGCTTGTGGAGTAAAAATCCATCCTCAGACATTAGGTATGCAGAGTGAGCAGCAGTAGCAGCAGCAGTGGAGGATAAAGATGCTGGATTTGTAATCATTTACTCCAATAACACTAGCAAGGGCATTCCCTGCTCTGAATAAACACAGTACATATGGCATGATAACAGCGTTTGAGGAAACACGCCTGGCACTGTTGAGAAGAAGAAAAAGTTTACTTTAAAATATTTTAGCTCCCACGTCCCATTTCTATATTGATGTCCGCTTAAGTGATCAAACTTATTATCAGCAGTCATAAACCTTGATCAGAGGTTCCAAACTTACTACAACAGAATTAGTTTCACCCCTGCCAAGAAGATCAGGTGTAACAAGCCCTTATCCCTGCAGCTTTAGGCCTGTACGTGATGGTATAAGCTGAAGGAATATGATGATCGCTCATCATTGATCCGGGTTGGAGGCCTGGGAGACTGTAATAATGATGACCATGGTAAATTGTCAGTGATGGCCTGAAACTCTTTATCAGCAGCTTCTAATTGGGGCCATCAGTTTTTAGGTCTTTGTCTTCTTGTATGAGCAAGATGTAACTAAACCAGTAGCCTATATAGTAATACCAAGATCAACAAGCAAGTTTAATGACTGTGGAATACACTTGGTTTATAATTACGGGCTGGTCAAATGAAACTACAATTCATCTGTTGCACAACAAACATCTTATTTTGCATTTCTATGTTTACATCTGAGTTTGCAGAATTAGAGCTTAAGAGGGGCTAATAAAACACTAGAGAAGTATGACATCATTTTAACATGCACACATACATCTCCACACAAGAAAAGCGAGGTCAATGCCTTTGTTTCTCTCTTTCCTATCAGTACACACACACACACACACACACACACACACACACAGGGCCCAGTGTGTGGCCCACTTTCCCTTTTCTTCCTTTCACTCTTTGTGATTACTCTTTTCCGGTCTGCTTTTCTCCCTCTGCCACTCTTTTCATGCTTCCTGTGTTTAGTTGATACAGTAGTTGCTACCTTTTGTTGCGCAGCAGTGACGGTCTCAGTATCTGTGTGACTTAGAGCACAAACACAAGCCGGGCTGCACTTAAGCAGAATCCAATTTTTAGCCATCTAATTTTGATAAACGATTGCAGACGCGTGGACTTCACAGTTATGCGTTCTGAAGATAAGCCAGATAACAAGTAAACAATGGGCAGGGGGCTGCAGGGAGTGCAGGTGAAGCATCAACAAAAAGGGGAAACTGTTCCACACTGATCTAATTTTGATAAACAGCATGCAGACCTGCCGTCTACGGACCTGGAGATCACAGCTGGGGTGTTTGTGAGCGTATGTTCTGCACTAGTGTGTGTGACTGTGGGTATCTGTTTCCTTTGTGTTTGGATCTGCACCACTGATATACAGAAATGTGTGCAAGTTTTTTTTAATCAAACAAGTCATTTTTATATACCTTAAATGTATCATTTTGATAAGAATAGATATACTGTGTATTTTCTACCTTTTGTAATTGAATAAAAGTCCTTCTGGGACTTAGTTTTTGCAAAGATGTTACACACTCCATTATTTAGTGCTAGACAACACTATTCAATTTCTTCTTAACCCCATAAACAAAACAATACCTTACTAAAAAATGCTAAAATCCTTCTATGATGTCTGCTTAATATCACAACTTGTACTGAAAAGTCTGAAATGGGCTGGATTATTTCTCTATAAAAAAAATCCCTCAGATTTCCCCCCTCGTTTCCAGGTGATACATATTCTTCATTAAAAAGCGACATGTACATTTCCAGGCTTCAAAGTGATTTTCCTTATCTAAAATTATATTTCCTTCCACGAGAGTCTAGAAAGTAGTGACCCACTTCACACTGACCACAAGCACCATGTCAGTGTGTATTTCAAAGGAATGTATATGAATGCTTTATGTGTAGAAGAGAGCATGTGTCGTCATGGGAAGGCCCCCTAGGTTGAAATTAAAACACGGAGCTGCATCATAGACACATACGTGCACACACACTTGCACATAATCTAGTGTGGAAACCAGGACACTGAAACCTTAACCCATCCCACTGCCCAAGGAGGAGAAAGCAAGAGGGAGAAGGATACAAAGAGCAAAGAGTAAAAGTTATTAGGATGTGCATCCTTAATACCTGTAGTATATCCAGTGGTATTAAGTGTCTTATTAACCGTCTTTAACTCTATTTTACTGTTTATCTGAGAATGGATCCGTGGGCTCATTCCCACACAACAGAGACCCATCTGACCCATTCACTGCTGTCTCAGAGCTGCTCTACAGAAAGACTAAGGAAGTCATTCGTCCCGCGCGACATCTGGAGGGGAGAAAGAGAAAAAGACTAAGGCACTTTTTTTAACTTTGAACTTTTACTATAAAGACTTTATTTATTTATTATTTTTTTATTACTTATTTATTGTTATATAATGACACATTTTTATAATTTGGATGGTTTTAAGGTATGGGTGAAGCAGCTGACCACAAGGAATTTCCTTCAGGATTAATCAAGTTCTATCAAGTAATCTAACTTGGTCATGTAAGAAAAATATTTGTGAAGTCATGAAAGTTAGATCAGATGTAACGCTGTGAGCTGACCCATAACCCAACACATAAACTCTGTAATCTGATTAGGATTAGGGAATAAGAAGGCCAGTTGTAGAGAAGTTATGAATGGTTGAAGACTCATCTACTGTGCTTTTTATAGGACAACTCTCCTAAATTTCATATATGCTCATCTCAAACTCGTTCATACATCCATAAATTTTCCATACGGCTTCATCCAATTCAGGACCGTGGGTAGCTGGAGCCTATCCCAGCAATCACTGGGCTGGACATCATCTTGGACAGTTCGCCAGTCCATCACAGGGCCAACACAGAGAGACGAACAAGCAGATAAACAACCACTCACTCACTCCTAAGGGCAAATGTCTTTGGACAGTGAGAGGAAGCCGGAGTACCTGGAGAGAACCCACGCTAACACGGGGAGAACATGCACATTCAACACAGAAAGGCCACTGCCCAAGCCAAGATTCAAACCAGCAACCTTGTTGCTGTGAGGCTGCAATACTAATCACCGCGGCTCGTGCAGCCTGGTCAAACTGGTTCATTTACATAGAAATGTTGTATCATTGCATAAACCAGGGAAACTTTTTTTTAACAAAGCTTCTTATGAACCAATCCAAAACCCAAAAATAAGGTCTGAAGTATACATGCACAGGGAGCCGAGGAACAGCAACAGCTGGCCCCAAATCACCAGCAACCTACCCCAATGAACTGTAATATACTGTATGTATGCGTGGCTTCTCTCCGGGTTCTCCGGCTTCCTCCCACCCACAAGACATGCATGTTAGGTTATAATAGCTATGGTTGAAATGGTTTAAAATAACATATAAGTCGCTTTGGATAAAAACGTCTGCTAAATGACTGTATAGTAGTATAGTAATATTTAATCTAAAGTGGCACACACCTACTAATAACCTCATTCTGCAAAGCAATACTGTTGCAGTGTATTCTGTTGCTAGCCTAAGCAACATTTCTAACATGTTTTAAAGGTTTCTTCTGTCCACTTTCACTCTCTCTCTGGAAAGATACCTCTGCCACACCAAAACAAGACACTTTGTCTTTTACAGTAGTTTAAATGTACCACAGAGAACATCCTCCCCACAGCGTAATCTACCGTAACACAATCTTTCACTGGTGATGATAGCTTTGATGGTGATTTTATTTTGTTTTTACCAAATAATCCACCCTATGTAAACACATGCACAGACACACATACGCACACCCGTATCATTCATACATATTAATTGCCAAACAACCTTGGACAGACAAGATTTCCCACACTGAGGAGAGAATGAAAGAAAAAGAGTGACAGAGAAACCAGGGGTAGATGGAGAGAAACGTGAAAAACAAAGACTGGGAAGAAATTATGGAAAGAAGAAAGAGAGCGTAATCACAACTGGGCCACATTACAGAGAGAAATACACTTCTTACCCCACACCCACACATTTCTTGCCCAATGACTATCTTCCCAATTAGCCTAGTTGGAACGAGTGAAAATGGGAGAACAGGAAGAAGAAAAGGTGAGGATGGAGTGAAATGACAAAAAGAAGAGGACATTTTGACATCATTGTCATTTTGATTGCTTTTAATTCCCAAGCAATAAGCTGTCCTTCACAAGAACACTCACCAACCCCTCTTCCTCCTAATCGTCCAGATGAACTGCGTATCAACACACCTGACTCTACCTTTCTCTGTGTGCTGTCAATATGTATCGGCAAAAATGAGAAATACACCATTTATTGCTGCAGGGGAGGAAAAATGAGAAGGAAAAAAGCAGAGTAGCAAAGCAAGATGAGGCTGGACGGTCATCACTGAAGTGGAACATTTTTAGAGCTTCTCCCGGGCTCAGGCCAATGCCAAATTGGGATTTTTTTTCCCGCTGTATACGAGCATGTTTACGTGTGTGTCAGAGGTCACGATGGTAGGAAATGAGCAATGCCGAGCGGGCACAGGGTTCAAGGTGAACACTGAGCAGAGGAAGACACAAGGAAACACACATGGGGTGTACACACACATGCAGAGAGCAGGATTCACTTACAGTAGGTGCTGACTTCAGTAAGGCAGACTTTGCAGCACAGCTGAGATGGAAGGTAAGCAGCAAAGCAGACAACTGAATGAACCGCAACATGGTTTAGCACAGCCGCTTCCCAACAAAAATATCATGAATTTGGAAATAAGAGAGTGCAATCACTTTGTGTCAGTGTGTTGATCATGCAAGTAGGGGAGTTGTCCAAGTTTTGTTTTGTTTTTTTTCTTTGTTTGATCCACTGAGCTTGTTAAACTTCATTCTGCTGAAATACCCCCTAAAAAGACTGGCTCTCATTTCCAGATTCTAGGAGCTGCTTGATGGGTTCCTAAATTCACAATTTTTACAGTCTGTTCAGATATTACCCTCTCCTCCTCTGAATCCTCTCTGACAGCTGCATCGCAACCTATCCACCTTGTTGTATTTTTTGGGGGCTTTTTCACCATATTTACACAGTTGTGAAAGCAATTCATGCCAAGAGTCATAAAGAGTGCCTCAAATTACTGACACACTGTGACCTTTAAGCATCATTACTCCAGAGCTGACAGTTCTGTAGCACTTCTTTGAGCAAATCTCAATATGAGGCAACTGCCAGCAACCCTCTAACATAATTCATGATGCCGTTTGAATGTACACTGACATCGTCCCACAGAAGTATTGATGATAGAGAAATCAGCTTGGTGAATGCTTTATGTGATGCATCTGATTTCAGATACAAACGGTGTATAGGATGCTCCGAAAGAGGCTGCATTATTATTTATGGGGAGGGACTTTGAGCTGTTTATATGAGTGCAGTTGTTACTGAGAGAAAGATACCAGCTGCTATGAAATGTTCTGTCTCAGTGCCTGCAAAACGACACACTGAAAAAAAAGCAGACACCATGTCTAATTAGTTTACATTGCTCCCATGTGCAAACCGCTAATTTAAAATTGGCTTTATGCTCTCCATTTAAATAAAGTTACTTAAAGCTTGACTGGTGATCCTTGTTTCTCGTCACCAACAAATAGGCAGGGGTATATGTAAAGGGTAGGGGTCCTGTTACAGGGTAACAGCTCTGAGAAGCTGTAAAGGTATGAGATGTCTTCAGATGAATGTTAATGTCAGGATGCTCCGAGGCCCCGTTAACAACTGCATTAACATGCGTCCTGGATGGTACAATCACCTGTGAACAACTCTTTGTATGTTATTAGTATGCATCTCTGTTTGTATCTGGAGGGACCATTTGTGCTCAGATCTTACTTCTGCATTCTGCAAGCAAACAAATGAGCCTTGATATTTTCTCTTTGCAAAGACGAACTGAACGAGACCTGAATACCCACAATCCACTGCAGCGCATCAGTACCAAAACTAACCCTGAAGTTGCCATACAGACATACCTATAAGTACTGGCATGTGGGAGCATTAAATGTATAATAGATATAGATCATACACTGCTGTTTCTTTATGGGTGAACATACAAATTGCTAAAAGTTGAAAGCTGGTGTTGTTCATTAAAAATCAAAAACGACCTGGGAGTTTGAGGATTTGCTGAATTCAGACTTTTTTTTATCTCTTGGCTTGAAATCACATATCTGTGTAAAAACAAAAAAAAGCTGAAATATTTTTCCTGATACTGAAATGTTTACCAGCTGCTTGTAAGCAGAGGTCACAGAGGTTTAAATTAGTGTTCCTCTGGGCACCATGAATGCCTGGAGCAAATTTCACACTAATCTTTCAAACAGTTACAGTCAAAATAAGTCAGTCCAGCCTTTCTCGGGATATTTTGTGCACCTATTGTATGCTAGATCAGGATGGATTGTTACAGGAAATGCATTTCTAAACATCTGTACTGTTTATTTTTCCAGGTATAACTGAGTGAGGGCCTGTTTGTGTCACCGCTGAGGCTCCACTGATGCTAAGTGGTGCCACAAGCTTAGGGCCTATTTGACATTTTCCACCTAGACAGGACCTCAGGGTGGAGTTAGAGACTGAAACATCAATATCTGAATTACTCTAACTCTTTCTCCAGCCCTTCACCCCACCCCCTCGCTTTTCTCAAAGTCCTTTAGCTGCTTTGGGGCCACACACATGCGCAAAAGAAAAGCGATGCACATACACACACACACAAACACTTAGGGTGTTGATGGCCATGCTCGAGTTGTCAAGAGGAACGGAAGAGATCAGCTATCCTCCAAGTAGTGTGTGTGCATTTGTGTGTGTGTAATCGATGTCTCATCTTTGTTCCATTTGCTCCAGACAGCAGCATGTATGATAACCCTCATGTTATCAGACAGACAGGGAGAGAAATGGTTGCTTAGGGAATATCACCTTACACCCTATTTGTTGAGAGATATTCATACTGTGATTCACACTACCCTCCATCTGTTGAGAGAACATCAGAACATGGAAGTAACCTGTCTGGCAGCAGAAATTAGGCATCACTTCATGAGACCTAATCGCACTTCTCAAAAACCCTTTCACACGTGTAAGAGCCTCAACAAAAAAGCTCCATCTATCATTTAGCCCAAATCTGTCCTTGAACCAAACTGGGTTCTGCCACATATAAAGGCAGCAAGTTAAAGCTACATCATGGCCAGAGATGTATTCAGCTTCATCTTTACTGATCTATACAGCATTACAGTGCTGTATAATCTGCTTCATAGATTTACTTTGCATTTCTGACTTCATAATCTATGGTTTTTATGGACAACCCCACTGACACCCCTTATGCCCATTACATTAAAAGAAAATACTGTAATGTAATAATAAAAAAAATAAATATTTAAATGCAGAACTGACCTAAATAAAAGCTGAAAGTGTAGAGATCTGAAAGGGCTTTAATATAACCAAATACGTGGAAACCTTTGAATAACCGGTTTGAATTAAAGAGTCCTGTCGTCATTCAGACCGAAAGTTGTGCAGATGCATGAATCAGATCGTAAAGTTGATTTGTGATCCAGCAGATGCCATTCTATCATCAGCTTAATGCGTGTCCTTGTAATTTCTCAGTAATAGCGTAAATATTAGTGATAAGAAATCTGATAATGAGTAAGAAACATAAGCCATCTGTCAAGTTGGAAGAAAGCAACTAATTTACAGACTCACCTGTTCACTGTACAAGTGAAGCAGAGATGTTGATACATATGACTCATCATTACTGACTGACTGCTGTTTAGCACAATTGGCTACAGTAACACGCAGTGTTGGTATTATTTTTTTTTAAAAACTGAAAATTAAAGAAAAATGAGAGAGGGATTTTAGTGAGCTTTTGATAGAACTGTATGTTATTCAATAACCCAGGTCATAATAATACTAAAGATTCAGATAGAAACAAGACTTTTTTTTGTTCTTGAAGAGCGTGAACCTACTATGTGAAATATCTGAACCATTTCATCAACAGTAACTGTATTCTAGTCAAGATCAGATTATTACTGCGCTGGAGTGAAAATGTACCAGGAAGCTGCAAGGAATCCAGAGTTCATTAAAGAATGGCACATTTATTATTCATATTCTTATAGTGCAGGGGTGCTCAAGTCCGGTCCTCGAGATCTACCATCCTGCAACTTTTAGATGCATCTATTGTCCAACACAGCTGA
>JBAMHV010000018.1:14479531-14559021 GCA_037177535.1 Pseudomugil gertrudae
TACAATGTCGGACGCTTGCCGAGACTATCTGAGCACTTCAGCGTGGAAAAAATCACGTTTTTATGGCAAATTTAGACTAAAGATGACAACAGACCCCAGGTTAAAAAAAAGGGAAGTTCTCCTTTAAATATAAACACGTTGGCCATTCTGAAGCACAAACTGATCATATTTTAAAAACACTGTATGCATATGTATCATTTACATACATCATATCAACAAGGACGATGACGACTCCTTAAAAATATGTTCTTATTCTCCAGTTTACCCCCGTATTAATCCCTTTTCCGTCAACAAGATACCGGATTGGCTCAGGTATTAAGATCCGCTCAGGTGACGTACCCGTTCATAACATCGCTCTATTTGATTGCCCGGATGTTGGATATATCATTGTGGTTGGTTTTTTACTGTCAATGGGTTGGTGTGCACAAATGGTGGAAATAGTTTTACAACAAAGTGGGATTGTAGGTCTTCACATAAAACACAGCTTTCTTTTACAAGAACTCCATTATTACCTATCAAAAAGGACTGATCGCAGCTGGACATCATCTCTAAACGATATGAGAGCAGAAAGGCTGCCTTTAGGAAGGCATCAAAAAATTGTTGAATTGATGTATTGACAAAAAAATCGATACATCTTCAGATTTAAAATGGCTTTATTGGTATGGGGGAAAAAATTAGGTTGATTAAGGAAATGTGATTTTATTTAAGAAGAAATAAAAAACTCTGAGCATCCTATTCCATTCATATGAACTCAGTGTAGTCATCAGAAGATGCAGATCGACCAGATCTGGTACGTACACTGGCATATAGCAGACTGGATTTGTTCCTGGGCTGCATCTGGGAGCTGTAGCTTTGGTTCACGAGGTGCCCATTACCCCTGAAATGTAACTCTGGGTCTTCTTGACAACTGTAATTCTTAAATATTGCATTTATATCCCTTGTGCTGTAGGAATTGTGTTTTCTCGCACACAAAAACTGTTGACCAACTTAGACTAAAAAAATTACTAAATGTTTTGTTTTTCTTCTTTTTTTGGCCAGAACTGAAACATAAAAAATTGACTGCGGAGACCAGTTTAGACCAAGTGAGTCCACTTGACTTGTAAATGAGCTTTCTACCAGAATAACTTAAAATATCACACGGTGTAAGGTCAGCAAAGGAAAACTCCTCCACAAGATTTCAACATTATGCATCACAACAATATTCAGCTTTGTGGGCTCTGGGGGCAAATGTGATTTACTGCTTACTCTTGCTTACAGCAGAAACACTGCTTCTGAACATTGGCCAAGTCTGGGTATATGTGTGTGCGTGCACACTTTCAGACCTTATTAGGTTGTACTTGTGGTGATGCTTAACCCCACTCAGAGTTTGGCAGCTGGTCCCTTTTCCTTACTGTCTGCCTTTATTTCCCTCCCCTGTGTTTGGTCTTTCCTCCACAAATCTTTGTTTTCTCACTGCTTTCTCTGGTCTCACTGGTCTCTTACTTTCTTCTGTCCACTTCTTACATGGTGGTCTCCAAGAAACGTAAAACTTTTCCTGGCTAATCTACAAATAATGGGATTTCAATAATGATGGTTGTACACATATGTCTTCAAGGTGTGTGATAGTGTATACGGCAGAGTACTCTCTGATTGCTTAAAGCACATTCATTATGTACATTAACTGCTTCCGCCGTCTATTTCCTTCATATAAACAATAGACGGTGAACATAAACAATGTTAACATGAATGCTGGAAAAGAAATTAGTGGATAATATGAGCTGGCAACAAGACTTGAGTCTTATTTCTGGTAGGTTTTAGTATTAGATCTAAATATTTTTTTTCAAAATATTTCCCCAAGTTCTGCACACATGATTGTTCTGAACAAAAACAATGTGAAATAAGCAGCCAGGTTTAACTAGTATGTGAAGAGTAAACTCAAAGTAAAGGCTCATTTATGGTCTTCACGCATCTGAGCTGATTTACATCTGATCTACAAAACTAAACATCCAAACACATGCAAACATTTTTCCATAAAAATAAAGTTCTGTTACAGTTTACACACCACTTGACACGACATGATATTCATTAAGAACAAAACTCCAACAGAAAGGATGTCTGATTCCGTCACCACGTCGTGTCTTTGGGATCCAGCTCAGTGTGGGTCAGTATTCGCTCAGACGTGTCCCGTAGCAGTGAAGGTGAGGTGTCTTACATTTGTGCGCCTCCTTTTGCTTAAATTTGGATTCAGCAGTCTTTTCTACTCTTCAAATAAATTGTAAACGCCACAAGACCTCCGCATTATAAATTACAGATTGATTATCAATTTGTTCCAACCCAATAAGTAAATAAGATAGATCATTTAAAGCAGAGTGTGAGTTTTAATAAAAAATTATCTAATTAGTGTGGAACTGAAAGTCAGGACAGTCTAAATGTGTTTCTCTTTTGAATAATGGTTCCACTATTTCCACTCAGAAACAAGCAATAAAACCCAACAACACTGATAACGCCACTATATCTGTAAATCTATTGTATTTAAGTAAATCTGAAAACATTTAAACATGTAATCTGCTACTGTACTCACGCAGCATGCTGGGAAGCGCAAAGTATGTGTTGGCTATTTTACCGTTTTCCCACCTCTGATTCAACCACATCAGTTCCATATTATGTTAAATATTCATTTTTTTTATTGTTCTAGTGTGTATCTCATTGTTAGGCAGAACTATGAGTGATCAGAAGTTTAATGGTTTGTGGGTTATAACTTGATTCGTTTTGTCATTGCTTATCAGGTGTGATTAAATAACTAAACTGAATTACAGTTTTTATTACCTACAACATCTGACTTCATTTAAAGCAAAACTTTGGCTTTTAACTAACTTCACTAATATTATGTTTCTATCGTTACAAGATCTGTTGACCTACACAGAAAGACCAAAAAAGTGATAATCCTATTTATCTTTTCTAAAAATAAGATGATTTAAAGAGACACAAATTATTTGTTTATCTTTTCCCCATCAGTCTTACAAATATCTGTAGATTTGACTGGTCTCTTGGCATCACTGCAACTCTGAGAACTGCAGCTTTGACAGCGCGAGTTATTCTTAATCAGGGAGCTGTGTTAGATCAAAGGAATAATCCACTTTCAGAGAAGACTTTCTTTCCAAAATGGGTTTGATTATCTTAGTGACCAGAACCCAAAATACATGAATTAAAGCTGGACTGGAAGTGGAAGTCCTATCTGACTTGGCTTAGATATCGGAAAAATATTCTGTTACAGTTAGAAATGGATCACGGCTCCAACATTCCTGGGAGAAGAGGAGATAACAGGGTTGTAATTGTGTTGATCTTGAGCGAACAGACATATGAGGCCCGTTTTTCTTTGCTTTCCTCTAATGGGTAACATAAACATGGACTAGAGTTACAGTCAGATGGTGTGTTAGTAAAACACTGTGTACTTTGTAAGATCTGACTGAAGTAGAATCATAAAGATAACTTTGAAAATGAACACAGAGACACACAGACTCAAGGACATGGAAGCACATTGGTTATTGAAAGAAGCAGACAGACACACAAACAAGGGCATGCATGCACGCACCCATTGTGTGGCTGCACCTGGTCTACTAAAGAACAGGATAGATGGGACTAGGGGACCCAAGTGTGCAAATGGTTTTGTCAACGTGTGTGTGTGAGTGGACAACCTCAGGAGCCAAACATCTGCAACAATGACGCACCTTTGAGTTCACACAATCCATGAAAATGTGCATACGCAAGTTACGTCATTTTTAACATATTTAATAACATGCAGTGTACTCACACATTTTCTTGCACCCATCTTTCTCCATCTTTTTAAGCAACGATGGCTCCAGAAATGTGCATATTTAATATCAGTGTGCCATTGAAACTAGAAACAAAGAGTTATGAGAGGTGAAAGACTTATTATTCTATTGGATGAAATAATGCAGCCAGACTTTCCTGATGTACTGAATTGTCATTTCAGTGATGTATGTCAAAATCAGCAAGTCTCACCTAAATATACCTCATCATCTCTATAGTCAGTTTATTCCCATACAGTTCTGGGTGGTTGATAGTATATTTAAAACTAGATAAATTCATTCACTATGAAAAAAAGCTTGAAACGTAGCCATCAAGGGATGACATCTGAACTCAACAAAGTCCGGTTTGAGTGATTAGGTGTCACTTATATGTCTGAGAACAGACTGCAGTTTCATTTTTTCCCCTCATCTCCATGGCTCTAAAACTCATCCATCACAGAAGAAGGACGAGTAGGACCCTGCTCTGTTGATGTTCCAAACTGCTTCTTTTCTCTGCAACTTTAAATTTATTAAACAAACCCATAAGCATCTGGTAATACTGCATGGAAATAGTTCAGAAAAAAAATCCAATGGAAGCTCGCAGACAGAGACGTAGTTGAGAAGAAGGAACAATGAGCTCAAAATGCATCATGAGCAAACTCAGCGGATCTCAGCAAAACTTAAAACCTGACAAAAACAATGGTCTTGCAACACGAGCAGACTGCAATATATTTAGCTTTGGCTCTCTTCACTGAGCTATACAGGACAAGTAACACAATACAGTACCCAGGACAGTAACACAATACGAGTCGATATAAATACTCTAGGAACAAGTCTCCAGCAGTTGAAGCTGTGTTAAGTTGTGTCGAGTCCTGTCGTGTTGCACAGCCTGAGAGAGATACAGAGAGAAGGAGAACAAAAGAGAGATGGTCTTAAGGGAAATTGAGTGTACAAGATGCATCATGCCAGTGGAGCAGAATTCATAAACACGCTTCCACAGCGAAACACACACATGCATACTCTTGTGGAGAATCTGTAATGAGTGAAGACCCCACAGGGGACACAAAGGGGAGACAGAAAGAGGAAAGTGGGAGGAGCTATGGGGGAAAAGACAGAGTGAGAAGGAAGGAAATGCATCTTTCTTTGGCTTTTACACTTATTAAGTATGCCTGGCACTGAGTGTGTGTGTGTCTGCTACAAGTTTGAGGTTGAATATATGTTTCCACTGAGAGAAGACCTAAATCTCCACTCTGCATTCCATTCAAACACACACACACACACTTGCAAACGCATATAGACACACAGTATGATGGCGCTATCTACCCCACGAACTCATGCCCAGGGCAGTCTTACTATCTTGCCAAGAAGGCCTTCGGCCGCCAAGGTTACCATGGCATTGCTTCTTCACACACATACACACACACACTCCTTTCCTCTCTTTTTCTCTCCCTCTCACGCACAGCAAAACAGGGTGTGACTGGATATCCTTAAGTGAAGTGGATTAAAGTGTCAAAATAACTGGTAGAGCATGCATGTGAGCATACTGTATATCTTTTTGGAGAATGTGTGCGTGTGTAAATGTGTGAAAACCTCCTTTACTTTTTGTAAATGAGGTGTGGTGCTATCATGTTGATTTCCATCAACAATAAGGAAGCTTTTTCAGTAAAAAACACAGATTGAACATTTTGGGGGTGTGGCATTGGAGGATGGATATAGTTATTAGTGATGGACATTTTAGGTGATTTTTGATGATGCCATCAATAATAAAAAAGGGAAAAGAACATCGTCAAATGAAAATTGCAAAATGTGTGTATGTATGTATGTATGTAATGCTATTTGTAAACACAAGTGTTTCTTACTTTGTTATATTTTTAGTATTATATGAGCTTGAGTGTTCAAACCAAAGTCAGAAGGCAGAGTCAAGGTGATTACTCCTGGATGACGCTGCAGCTAGCATCAGGGTGGACGCCCATCACCTTACGCAGACAAAACACTGCTGTGTGGTGTTTATTGCCTAAGCCTGAAGTTTCCCATAGCTAACTTTCACTGTTCCAATGTAAAATGGCCATGCGGTTCGTTTTAGCACAGCTCTGTAAACAGCACCATGCCACTGCACAATGACACATAACTCTTATCCAAACAAACATCCTGGAGTAAGGCTAGCAAGATTGTCCAAATTCAATCATTGTTCAGGATGTTTCTAAAATGTGCTGCACATGTCATAAGTTATAAAACATCATTTACTAAGTTATTTCCATGAAACATGCATTTTCTGTGATGTTAAAAATGACAATACATTATAAAGACTCTGTATATTTACACACCATATTCCAAATGGTATATTGAGTGAATGATGAACAGGTATGTTGCAGATTTCACATAGAACGTGTTGACTTCGATTATATTAGTATTTTAAAAGTCTATAAACTTTAAAAACACATACTTCGTTGTGTTTTGTTGTTCTGCAGGGATCCCACTGTTGTTCTTTTGGCAGAGGCTTATTCTGCATTAATGCTAAAGTCTTACTTAAAGACCAAAATAGCATTGCTTCCCCATATGTCTCAGACTTACTGACCTGGTAAATGATCTGCCTAGCCTACCATTGACAAATCCATTGATAATGCCCTGTAAACTATACTGACATCACAGTTTGAGACAAAGGGAGAGCAGGTTCTTTCTTAGGTCTCCAACCTTATGGAAATCTCACTTTATCATGTCACTGTATCAAGCCATTCCTAAAACTATCCATCTATCCATCCATCCATATCCACTATTACAGTATTACAGTGGTCACTATTACAGTAGACCACAGGACCCCACACCACAAAACGTCCAATCACAAGAAAGATTATGAAACATCACACATTTGTAACATGAGCTTCAGGATCATAACTCCTGAAGCATTAACACAAAGAAAAAAACATTCATACTGTGGTCATAAGAGATTTAAATAGCCTTGAGTACTATCCAATACATACAAAACATCATTACTGTGTTTTTGTGACCATTTTTCTGATCTTACTCACCTCATCCCTACTTGTAAAGCACTTTTTAACTGTAAGTGCTGTACAGATAATACTACAATTATCTCTTCATTTGTACACCAATCAGCCAAAAAAAATCTAACTCATGGCATCTAAAGTGCTCATTTTGTCATAATGGTAATGTCTGAGTAGAAAAATCTGCATCACAACACTCAAATGCATGTAACTTTGACACCTTACCTGGATACATTACAGCCTAGATTGATGGAAAAAAGCATAAAATGTGATTTAAAATCATTTCTACATCAATTCAAACTAATCGGCAAGCTTTTCATTTTACATTGTTTTGTTCTAATTTCTAAAATAACTTCAGTTACCTTGCTCTGACTGAGGTCACATTTTGTGAACGTCCCTTAGATTACAAGTAGTGATGAGGGAAGGAAAGTCATCCATGAGAGTCAGAAGAAAAGAGGAAAGGGGAATGCAAGCAGGGTTTTCAAATTAACTATTGGTCAGGGGTCAGATGGACATTTAATCTAACCAATCAGCTTCCTAATTACACAAGCGCTGCCAGATTGGCATATTCTATGGATTCATGCATGTGTGTGTGTGACTGGCGCTGGCTAGTGTTGCGTGTAGAGGTCTTGTAGCAAAACAAACATCTGGCCCCAATACTGGTTCCATGTGTGAACACACACTCTTAAGTCTGCTGCATGTATGCGTACAGAGCGCACAAACGAGCAAAGACACATGCACACACATTGCACACTGCTTCTGCTTTTCAGACACACGCACACACAATGATAGCTGAAGAACTGAACGCACAAGTCATGGCAGAAAAACACAAAAAAGTATATGTATGCATACACACACTTTCAGTTGTGTGTGTGTGTGTGTGTGTGTAAGCTGATTGTAACAGTAATTGATGTAAACGTCTAAATTACAGCTAGGAGCTAAAATAACCACTGTGTTTTACTGTTGCCATGTCGACATGATGAAAAACACCTGGCTGTTCTGCTGATGGGGAGGGTGGAAGACATGCGTCACGAGCGCCCCGTTGAACCAATGAAAATGCTGCGTGACTAAGCGACATGTGTCTGAACAAATGAAATACTGCAATAAGACGATATCCGACAAGGCCCAAACCAAACTCATTATATGACATTACATGACATTATGAGATATAAATGACTCAGGAAAAAGGGAGGTGGTTCAGTTTCTTCTGTAAATCATTTTAGATTGACATTCTTCTAAAACCATCATAAAGCTGAATGCAAGCTATCAGTTTCCCCTCTTTTGTACCAAAACAGTTGCAGGTTGTCATAAATCAGAGCATTCCACAAGTGTAGGTAAAGTTCAGGTAATTAGAAAAAAATAATCTTTGATCTTTTTTTGGTACCGAAGGAGAAATGTCTCACCTTGCTATCTTTTCTGTGGAGGAAAGTCTGTAAGCCCAGCAGTAAGCCAGGAGCAAACAAAGGCCAGTTTATGTTTGTCAGTTTGCATAGCTCTAAGCAGTCTCAGAGTGAAGGATTATGGGAACTAAATCCAAACCAAGTTACAGACACAAACTGGGCAATAATGAACAGTGGTTGGGTGAAAGGTTGGGTTTGAGCTGGAAACACCACTGGAGCACAAAAACTAGGTAGAAGTGCATCTGCAAAGTTCTGCATAGCACCGGTAAAAAGTTCCATCATACCAGAACCTTAAGCTGTCCACCTCTTCAATGGGTGAGACACAAGGGAAATGAGTCTGAACTTTCCAGTTAATGGGACATCTGACTAATCAGGGCCCTGCCCTGCTACCACCACGCAGCCCAAAGAAAACCCGCACTGCTAAATCCCAGGATTTCAAAAGCAATTTACTGCACTTTTCATTGAATGATACACTTTTAGAAGTGGTATGACGCTGCAAAAAAAAAAACATGCTTCCCAAGCACCATCAGAGGGAGCGTTTCACGTTTAATCTTTTCTCTAAAATAAATCAGAAACCGGCATTTCAAAGAATACTTGAACAGAGGATTACCATCACAAGCGAACACGTACCAAGCAAATATGCAAACACTTAATGTACGCGGGCCAATAATGCCAAGCTGTCTCAAAAGGCAGCCGTGTGTGAGGGTGGCACGTGTGGAATTACCTAGAACAGACCTAAATGTGGTTAAAATGGTATCCTTTCTTATTTGAGCCAAATGTAATATTCTTCCCAAACAATCAGACTGCTGTGGACTGTCACAGAGTAAAGCCAAATATTATTATGGTACACATTTCCCCATAAAGCCCTTACACTTACTCACTCACAGAATCATACAACCTTATCAACCAATATTTCCATAGATATACTAAAACCACACATGAGTTAAAGTCACTGCAAACAGGTTGTGTGGTTTTGTTTCCATTACATTAAACATAGCCAGTCTTTTATACACTAAGCACACACACTTGCACTTTTTTGTCTGTCTAGTATGACTGTTTATTTGAGTCTGTGTCCTGATGGGAAATGTGACTGCTGCACAAACAAACCGAACCGCCTATAACAGACAACTCTGTCTGAGACTGTGATTGTGTGTTTCCGACAGACGGCCTGGGCGAATATCAGCGTGGATTCTTTTTCCATGTCTAGAGTACACAGACGAGCTTAAACACTCCAACTAGAAAGAAAAAAGAAGGCTCTTTCCAACTTTGTCCTTAAGAAACACCATCAGTGCATCATCAGCAGAGCATCTTCATCTATGAGCTGGATTTTTTTTCAGGATGTCTGTAGAAAATGTGCCTCAGAGTTCAGCCTGATCTCTGCTGTACTGTCGTATCGACATTTAATGGCTGGTGGGCCGGTCAATAGCTAGCAGCAGGTAGTACTGAGGTAGTTGCTGGCATCCGCACTTTACAAGCACAACGTTGCTTGCCTGACATACTAAAAGAGAATCAGCACACTGCAGCAAGTCACGAATGTGAACTAACTTTCTCTCCGAGTAATCATCTTACATGTAAATACGGCTTTAATCAAAGCAGAGCAGATGTTTGGGGTGATTTTCTCAAAGGCCATGATAGATAAAAAAAAAAAAAATCAATGAAAGCAGACATGTAGTCGTAACAGACTGCCTTTCGTAACAGAGCATATATATTTTATAGGCAGATATTGTCAGACAAGAGCGAGAATATAAATATTTAACTTAAACCATTAAATATTCTTCAAAATCCCTACCTAACTTACCGACAGGTATATCTCATCAAATACACAGGAATTTCTTCAGGCAGCAAACTTTTATTGGAGATTCTTATCCAAGATCAGGCTGAGAATTAAAACTAAAATCCGGCTTCTTGTGCAGAGCAGGTGGATGTCTGTAATCATTCAGCTGTGAAACTACTGCACAGTCAACGCTCATGTCTATCCAAGTCTTTGAAGATATTCTGTTTCGTCATCCATCTGCATGTTATTCCTCACTATGCTTCATGATGCAAACTGCATAACTTGTAGAAAATATGTTATTTTACTAAATATTAACATTGCAAATACTTTTGGATTTGAATCAGGGCAAAAATAATTATATTCTAGTCACAGAACTTATTTTTATGGATGTTCTACAGCTATTAATATGCACAGGAATGCAGTGTCTGATATGCCATATTGAGCATTTGTGGATGTATTGTGAGCCTCATTTTTGTTCATTAATTTAAAAAAAAAAAAACACAATACAAACCAGTAATTAGTTAATATTAAATATTACTTTTACACAAAAAAAAATAATGGAAGAACTGGTCAGTTTTAGGAACTTTTCAACTTGCAAAGCAAACTGCTCCAAAATGTATGTATTTCTTTATACGAGTCTCTCATTTCCCATCTCAGTGACATACCTGGACTGAGTATAACAACAGTTTATCAAGGTCTGCACAGCGATTTTTTCATCTGAATCTAGTGTATTGGAACAGGAAGACGTAAAAAAGTTTCAGGACAAGGGCCAAGGTTCCCCTCCCCTGCTTTAAATAGATATTACTCACTCAGGAAAACACACTATTTATAGAAACACAATTTCTAAGCATTCAGCACACAAACAGACACACACATATATATGCACACTCACACAAGGAGTCAAGCATAAGCTCTGTCATTTCCTGCAGCGGATATAAAGTGATATTAAATTATCAACTTAGCAAATAAGTTGAATTCATGCTTTAATTTCCCTGCAAAACACACACCGAGGCAAAATGTAAATGCAGACTTGTTGCACGTACACAAGCAGAGCACACACAGATCCATGCTTGAACCGACCGCATCAATCTACACACACAAAGAAAAGAATGAAGGAAACACCACATTAAGTAATGAGAACTTTGTGGAAATAGAGCTATGTGTGTCTGTGTGTGTGTGTTTGTGTCCTTTAAACATAATTAGCTCCATCAGGCAGAAATGTAAACGAGAGAAACTTTAATGAAACTCTCCTCTCTGATCTGATGAAAGCTCACATTCCCATTCGTCTCTTTATGGCCGTCTTTCCCCTGTTCCCTATGTTGACTCACATGTTGCTAAATGCCACGCACGGGCCTGAAGAAACCCCCAGTGGTTCACGTTTTAGTACTGCATTATGACCACATGAGATTAACACAATTACATTGTGTTTGTAAGGTCAAATCCACAAATTCTCCCTTTCCCTGCATCTGTCCATTTACCCTCTCTGCTGTCCTAGAGGTGGAATTCCTTTTGAAGATGAAATCTGGAATTTATTAGGTGCACCAAATTTTCTGTTGATTCACATATGTTTAGTAGTATCTACATGTGTTCACATATGTTTGGCTTAAAGGCGAACCTCTCTCAGCTCTATTTTATTTAAAAAGCCACCATTAGTCAAAGTCTGTCTCACTGCATCTATAAACTAAAACATCACCGGAGTGCTTACTTTCATTAAATCCTTAAACGTCATCAGATTTCCATCCTTGTCTCATACAGTCAGTCAGAAAGAATAAAATTTCAGAGAAAATATGTCAAATAGAAAAACTGAACCACAAAGTCAGCAGTGAAGCAACGTCGCAACAAGGCAGCACTGTGCAACAATTATAGATCAGGAAAGTTTTCTCTCCTCCCTGGAAAGCAAAAGACATCACATAGCAGCATACTAAGAATGCAGATTCTTCATGTGTGTACATGCATGCCAACGCCTGCTTGTGAGGGTGCGCACACACGGACGGATTCCTGTGTGTGAGCTGTGTATCAATCCCTGTATATCGGGTGAATTGTCCTTTGAGGAAAAGCAGGGAAATGAAACGAATGAAACGAGAAGGGGAGAGACGGATCAATGCAGCAGAGGAAAGAAAGCACAAGTGAGGAGGGGAACGTACGCAAACACAAATGCAGAGCCGCGCAGGCGGGTACAAAGTGAAAACACTTGCACAAACCCAGGAGGAGATTAAATATGACTTTGGGTATTTGTGTCTGCTTTTGTCTCTTTTTAATCTCTCACTTCCTCCGTGCTAACTCGCTCCCTGCATTCGCCCATCACAGATCGTTTACAAAGAGTCAATTTGTATGTTGGACATTTTCACTTACACCACATCAATCTCTGCCCTCAAAGGTTTCGCTTATATTTAATGTATGCTGTTTGTGTGCGTGTGCGTCATGGTAAACAGTAGATGTGTGCCAGTACGCTCTAAACTGTTTAAGATGACGCTTTGTATTGATGTCTCTCCTTAACCTTTCCCAGTTATGAGTCCACACTGTGTATCTGTGTTTGTGTGCAATAACATATGCCATGGAAACAGAATAAATGCTGTGCTGTTTGCGTGGGGGGGTGAAAGATAGCAGCAAAGGCCATATCTTATAGAACCATTAAATAAACAAGTCATGTTCAAGTTGCCGTTTATTAAAATGCTTCTTCTCATTCTCGCTTCTTTCTTACCTCACTCACACAAATTCACTATACATCTTTTCTTATTGATGGATATATTGACGTTTTGAAACACACATCTAACACAAAGACACGGGTTTAACTGAGTGTAAGCAGATGTGCTTTAGCTCAGACTGATCCTACAAGTCTGCATTACAAACTTCGGAGCCAAGATGTAATACAGCTCTGCTCTGACACGGACCCTCTTCTGCCATCAAAAACTGATTGTGACACTAACGAGACTCAACGGGATGTTAATTTTGAAAAGGAATAGACAGAAGGCTTTTTGTGACTGATCCTGTTGCATACCCCATGCCAAACAATTCATATACAGCAGGTTACAGATTACATTAGATGGATAGAGAGATATTAGTAAAGCAAGCATGTTAATTGTCTAATTCTGCCCAGTCTTGTGTAAGCTGAAAGAAACAGAGAAAGCATGCACTGATGCTTGGTTTATGGGCGGCTCATGGTATCAAGAGCTATTCTTTTGATTCTGTGCAGACCTGAAGTCCAGTTCATTGACACAATAGCAACTTTCTGTTGTTCATACGGTTTCAGCTCGGGTTTTCCCGATACCCTCACCTGGGATCAAGTCCACCACATTTTCCATTTTTCTGCAAACACCTACCTCTTTGGTCAGATAGCATTAGTTGCCTGAGTTACATCCAATCATTTGTCATTTATTACTGAACTAGAGTATCTTCAGTGATCAGCACTTCTAACTGAAGTTCCTCTTTTTAGCAGCAGAAAACGGCAGCGTTCCTTTGCACAAAGCCATTTATAGCACATGGTACTTTTAAAAGTGAAGTTAAAGTTTCTACAAGTTTAGCTTAGATTCGATTAAAACAAGAAAAGACTATTTCAGTCCAAAGTGGAAAGACATGGTCTAAAGAAAAACGGGAAACTACAAAGGGAAAGTTTATTTTTTTAAACTGATGATTTTTTTTTCTCCCTAAGGGAAAAATAAAGGTTTCATTAGAACACACTTATCTCCAACTCTTCCTCACTGAAGCATGAAGTCTTTTTTTTTAAATCAATGTATTTTATCGTTAAGCCTACCGCTGTCTCACTGAGACACACAGCCCCACCCACAGTAATGAGTGAACCTCATGCTGTCCCACCCTGCTCAGTCTGCCAAGTTACTGCCAACACCTAACACAGACACACAAATGCACACATGCAACAGGCCACACCACAGCTTTACAAAGGAGCCATAGACTCAGCTCATGCACTGATGTGTGCATTCACACTCCAGCAACACCCTCTCACACTCCACTACTACTACTTGCGTAGGCCCATGTCAGGGCCGAGACATCTCACACACACATGGTTGAGCTTATTCTGAACTAATGTGATCAGAGCAAATAAGCTCTGCGGCGATGGTGAACCACAATCTATTCCTGCTAGCCCATGACATCACTGGGAAGTGAAAGGCATTGTGGTCCTCAAAACAGGGTGAGGAGCTGAGAGCTGAGTGACAGGTAGTTCCCATGGAAACTGTCAGTTTGCTTTCTGGTTGCTATAACAACATGTACGTTTTTTTTATTTTTATAAGTTAAACTCTAATAAAAAAACAAAAAGAAAGGTAAATGATGGGAAAAAAATTAAGTCATGCAGCCATACCCCAAAAAAAGATACAAACACCCGCACACATGTGGAAACATTTGCACGCACTTTGCTAGCAAGCATAAATTTGCATAAACCCTCTCAATACGATAAAAAGAATAACAGTTTGCATTGTAGCAGCTCACTGCATGAGATCTAATCCTCCCATTTGATTCAAAGGGAAAATGATTTGGGGATGAAAGTATATTAATAGTGTCACTCGACTAATGCTCTCAGCAGGTAGGATGTGGATAGAGAAGCCGAGCTACAAAAGCCTCATTCAGAGAGCCAGGGCTAAACACTCATGTCTGGCTGTAAATGAGACAAAGAAGATAGATAAGGCTCCATGTGGACAAAGATCCATATGAAATAAGGAACTCCATGCCAACTTCTCCTTACCCTTAGTAAAGACTGGGATTCCTCTTTTGTGGCTCCTCCTTTCCCCTCCTGTGCTCCTCCTCCACCACCTCCTCCTCCGCTTGGGTACTGCTGAGGGGGCATTTGGCTCTGCTTCTCCCCTCCTCCTCCACCAGCTCCTCCTGGTCTCCCTCCTC
The DNA here is from genome assembly GCA_037177535.1 of Pseudomugil gertrudae. NCBI lineage: Eukaryota > Metazoa > Chordata > Actinopteri > Atheriniformes > Pseudomugilidae > Pseudomugil > Pseudomugil gertrudae. Next base: position 14,494,344 of record JBAMHV010000018.1, read on the forward strand.
CATACAGCTTGGTATCTCCCAAAAATGACTTGGTGTCTCCCAGGTAAACCATACTAGGTGAAGCCACGCCTCTTTTCTGATGTGAGGCCTCGTGATTGGCGGAGACAAAAGATAAAGTGAGGGGGGAGGGAAAAAGAGAGGGGCTCCCACTTCCTGCTCCTTTTTCTATTCTTTCAGGTCCCATACGCTCCTTGGGCACCCAAAGTAAACCGTGGGCCTGCTCGCCTCCTCTCTGTCCGGGTCCTCTCATCTCCCCAAGAACCCAGCCCTTCTCTCGCTCTCTTTCTTTCTCCTCACCTCCCTCGCTTTTTACGACCCCACCTGCCTCCTCCCTGCCTCCTTCTGCCAAACGTCCCTCAGGCGGTGCAAGGGAGTAGAGGAGGCGTATATCACCCTTGCTCTCTTCCTTAATGGCTAACGTCGAGGGAGCGGAGCAGCCATTAGCTGAGAGTGTCAGTGAAGGCGTCAGTGAGGCAGCCAGTGAGCCCGATGAGGGAGAGGTGTCATGACAGTGGGCAGAGTTAAAATGGTCAAGGAGAGCCGATGAATCTGGAGCCGTGAAGTCACAGCGTCGACATCGGCAACACGCGTGGACACGCCTGCAGGAAGATAAAAGTGGCACAAATGTTTATTTTCACGTTTAAATCAGATTTTACTCATCATGTGAGTCTAATGATGTATAAACACAAATAGTTTAATGTTGGGAACGTGACTTCTGTGAAATGCACCTTCCCATTAAGAGTCATCTAAACTGAGTGAGTCACACTGAAGTCATAGCAAAAGCATTAATGCGACTAAATGCAGCACTGAAGACATAACTGTGTTTCATTTCCTCTTTATGGGTATACTTAGTTAACTCAGCATTGGCCCATTTAAAATGTAAGAGACACTCATTCCCATTGCTTGACAGTAAAATTGCTCACACTCTGGAAAAAAAAAAAAAGATTTCACTCCCAGAACCAACTAAATCAAAAGTGCATTACTTTTGCTTGATTTCTTTTAACCACTCAGGTAGAGTTTCACTCAGCTAGTGGCCAAAAAGTGACTCAGTATGCACCTAAATCACAGCGAATTACTTCAAAATGGTGAAGTACATAAATGAACCTGAATGACAAGTACTGAATCACCAATCGACAAACCACCTTCATTTCCTGTTGCCCCAGCCCTAAATGACCACCTACATATCCAGGATAATGACATCAGAACTTTTTCCTGGCTCAGAAAAACATTTTGGTGCTTCTTATGCGAGCCAACAAGCAAAATCAATAAACCATCTACAACACAAAGTTGGATTGCTGTTTACAAAGGTCTTTAGTGGGCAACTAATTTACATCTACATTATACGGGACGAGCAAGCAGCTGTCACATACTGTACATACATGAATGAACATGATCAAGTCAATATTATTACCCTTAATGAGATTAATCAATTACCTACATTTGCAAATGCAATTTTGATTTTTATTCACAAATGTTTTGCTAGCAAGCTAGTGTGAAAAAAAATCATGTTCTTAACTCAAACATCGGCTGAATATTTGCTGTTACACAGAAGTTTTATCACTGGTATCTTCTTAATGTGTTCGATATGTTTGCAGATATAAAAAAAGAGCATGAGATAAAGAGCATGAAGATTAGCGGATGAGATGCTCAGAGTTAAACACCCACATATGAAGTAAAACGTATAGTTTCAAATGTTCTCATGTTTCTTATACGCTGCAAACAGCAGGTCAAAAGGGTCATAAAGGTCTAAATGTTTATGGAAATTTGTAAAAACATGCCAGTGAAAACGGCTACCTCACACAAAGTTACATTAAATGTCTCCAGATGCAGAACAAAGACAAAGAGGCTTCTGTCTGTCATCAGCGTGCACACGCTGCACATGCATGCACACTGACTCATTCACACACTTCCTTGCTCTGTCACTGTTCCTCTTCATACACACGTTTATGATAAATTACCTTTAAATCATTCTTTCTGCACATGCATTTACTTTAACAAAGTTTGAGCTGTTTTGTTTAATTTTTCTATTTATTTTTTGATGATGCGTTGGAAGAAAATAAACAGTCTTTTAGATTTTATTAGTTCTGAAAAGATGCATGGACCAGGTTGAGTTTTACATCCAGTGATATTTTACATTTTGTTAAAGTAAAGCAAAGACATGCTATGCTTAAATATTTGCATAGCACTGCACACTTCTGTATCAAATTTGGCTTGCTATGTTAATGGGATGGCTTTTTAAAAAAAAAAAAAAATTATTTATATTAAAAAAACAAATGTATTTTATATGTAAGCTAAAACACCATGCACACCCTGCACAAATGCTTCAATGTGTTAACAAAGCATGTTACATGCATACATTTATCAATATCAAATCCGGGAAGAAAAATTTGACTGAATTGACCCTAAAGTTAAAATACCAGTCAAACATTGACACAATAAATAAAAAGAACTTGTGGAAACGTTCACACAGAAAACACACAGTTAAAGAATAAGTTGTGTCCATTCATGTTAAAGTACAAAACACACATTCTGCTTATAAAATGTGCTTTCTGAGGTAGAACAAACTACCTCAACGTGGATAAGTAAGAGTGTTTAGGTGTAAAATGCCTTACTATAGATCGATTCTTTCAGCTGGTGACTTTTTTTCCCTCCATCTGGCTACGATCCTGTTTGAACAGCAGATAATTAAATTCTATTTTTTTGTTGTCTAAAACTTTGGAATCCTTTTAGCTTTGGTTGATTTCACTGGTAGTGCAAAACTTTCTGGCTTTATTTCACTTTTATTTGATTTGAGCTCCAGGATTCAGGGCTTAGATTTTGTTAAGGACGTGAGTGGACTGTTAAACCCCCCCAACTCAGCTTTGTCACCCTCTCTCTCTCTCTCTTTCTCACTCTTCTTTAACTCCATCCAAACTCCTCTTTTCTCCCTCAACCACTGATTCATGCGCTTTCCTCACAAATGAGTCCAACTTTTCAATCTTTCACTAGCTTGTGGCAAAATTCTTGCTACAAAGTCAGTCTGTCGTATGTGTGTGAGGCAGAAATTAGTGAGCATGCATCCAAAAAACATTTCAGATACGCGACCCAGATCAGTGTTTAAACTGTGAAATAATATGCAACACAACTACCTCCAGTTCTGTGCATCTCCCTCTAAATCTATGGTGTCTTTAGTCCCAAACTTTCTCACACCACTCCTCTGACTTTCCCACCCTAACTCACTCAAGTTTTCTCTGTCATTTGCTGGCTGTCATTGAAACACCAGGGAGCGTGTGTCTGCATAGACAACAAATTATCTCGAGCGTAGTCTCATCTCTTCTAAATTACACAGATTTGTGACACTCAGCTTATAGCTTATGAGTGTTTTAACAGGTAACCACATAAATATACTGATTTTCCTTCATTAAAATTGACGGTGCAATCCTGAGCCCGTCCAGGTATCATCTGGGGTTTTTTTTTCCCCATGCAGAAGCAGTTGCAGCACTACTTTAGTTATCCCTACTTAAAAGCAGGTCTCCCACTAGAAAAATGAGTGATACAACAGAACTAGCTCTTTACTGGGGCTGAGCATAGAACTTTTCATGAATTCTTGGGTTGAATGCTCACTGAAAAGCAAGGAGAGTCCTTTCACTGTAAACTACAAATCTTTGACATCTCAGATCGTCTGCTTAACCCACGAAAAACCGACAACAAACAGTATCATGGTTGTACTACATAATCTTTTTATATTATGTGGCCTGTTGAATGCAACCTCTTTCAGTAGAGCATTCATGCAGCTAGCAAAGATGCAAAAGTTACAACTGCTAAGTAACTAGAGGTTGACAAGCAACCTTTCTGTGGTTGTGTTGTGTTTTCTAGTCTTATGAGAATGTAGTACACAGTTTCACTTTTTGCCTTTTTCCCTGCAAGGACACAGAATTCATTCCCATGTTGTGTAAATGCTTTTTTTCCCAAATATACAGGAAAAAAGTGTGTGGAAATGTCTTGAAAACAGAGCCTAAAACTTTGATCCAACATAGCATCTAGCCTTCTTCGTTCAGGAGACAACAGTAAAAACACAGTTCTAACATAAATGAAGCAGAGGAAGAACATGACTTCAGTAGTTCTCTCATGTTCCTACTGTTTTATGTTTTTAGTCCATAAGTCGCATTTATAAATGCTGTCAAATGAATGTGCAGAAATCCTGTTTGCAGCACTGCTCATAGACGTCATACAGGGTTGCAAACACCAATGCTTTTATAAGGAGTATTCAGAAACACCAGCTGGTTTTTTAAATTGTTGTTATAGACTGGGCTTGTGACATTATCAGCTTCAATGAAAAATTAAAGAAGTGATCTGTGGAAAAAAAAACTGTCTATGCACTGTGACTCTTTACAAAAACTCAGAATCCACTGAAAGGAAGTGTAGCATGTTCTTTAATGATGCGACTTGGACTGGAGGAAGAAAACAGTCCTTCCCCAGGACTGTTACCTACATGAAATTAGACTGGATTATGTCCTTGTTCATTTAAAGCTGGATCTTGTTTGTCTTGTATTGTGAGACAAAATAAAAATACACTCTGATGTTTCCATCACTAATTTTGAATGGAAGGTCATACTGTATGCTTTCATTACAAGTGGACAAAATGGGTTACTCTACTCCACATGCATCACCATTTCACAGACGGTATACAAAAAAAGCTATATTTTCTACAGTCGTTTGAAGGCAGCAACAGTTTGTCCAGGTCCTGCAAAAGGCGGGATACTCACAGCACACACTAGCCATTTGTTTGGTATTAGGCTGTTGGCCAACTGTGTAATAAAGTAAAGCACTTTTATATAAGTAACTGTGTAGCCTAATGGTTTGGGTCCAGACAATACTTCTGTCTAATGAGTTGGGCCCAGTATTTACAAAGGTCTGTAGATATCAGTTTCCAAAGCCGTATCACAACATGTTTTTGGTGTTTGATCTTTGCAAATGCATATAATGTAGGCATTAATTTGAATATGGAGCATACAGCAGGTTTTCAAGGCCTATGTGGAGGTAATGGTACTTGGTTCATTAAATATTGTCTTTTAACCTTGTCTGGGTTCTACCAACTGCCTTACAATATCTTTTTCATTGATCCATATCGTACTTCTTATTCTGTACCAACGCAGCACTTTTCCTCTACGCTCACATAAAGATGAGCATATTGGTCTATACAGGAGGTTCAGTGTATTTTCCAAGAACACTTCAACAGGGGCTGGAGGTTAAACCATTGATCCGATTGGAGGACAACCTCCACCTTAAGCTCCTTAAGGCCCTCTAATTGTGATCAGATCATTCAGTGCATAATAATACCTGATGTAAAGACAACCTTTATCCATTCTCACTGTAACAATAGATACAGTAGTTTTTCATGCTTAAATAGGCGAAGTTCCAGAAAGTATAACACTATCTGAACAAATTACAGCGAGCTCATTGATGTCACAGAGATGTCTGGCAGCTACATCCAAGAAGAATTTCTAAATAAAAAATATGTCTTCAGCTACCAGCAACTTATATGGGCAAATTACAAATTTATGTAAGACTAATGCATTTTAGCATGTGGCACATAGCATGTGTTTATGTGTTGATTTCACAGCAATCTTCAGAGGTAATGCTACTACTGCTAAGTGATGCTTAACACATAGTTATTTAAAATTCTACTTAAAATGTGTGACAGACTACAAATGTGTGATTAAGGCTGCATGGCTTCTAGCTATGAATGTCTGTAAAGCATCTCTGAGTGTCTTAAGTGCATGCATGATGCTATAAAGCAGAGCTTTGTTGAAAAAAATGCGTGCTCAGGCAACATTTCCTGGATGAGTTCCCTGTCAAAAAAAGACAGAATTACAGGGACATCAAAGAGCAGGCTATGCTCAATCATCATTAAGACTTGAGAATAGAATATTTTTGGGTAGTTGGTTTTTATTCATTGTGTTTAGTCACACATTCTAACTGGAATATTATCCCTATGGATGAAACTAGCATCTTCAGACCTGCTGAATGAGCCACTGGGAGTCAAATCTAGCATAACAGGAAGAATTATGCTAGTTAATGATATTAAGTAACTATATGAAAAAAATACCAACAAATTATCCAATTCATTTTTTACCTGTAGTGTCTAAATATCTCTTCTTCCACTTCAGTGATGAAATGACACTTTGTACAGGAGTATTCTCTCTCTCCTCCTTCTCTCCCTCCATCCTTCTCTCCAGCCGCCTCCTCCTCAGCCTTGACATGTGGGGGAGCCCCCTTTAGGTTGATCAGGGAGTGGCAGCTCTCGTAGTGTTGCAACAACACATCGATGTCTGTGGTGGCAAATGCGCACTGGTCGCACAAGTGAGTGACGCCTAGAAAAAAAAAAGCAAAACAAATGAAGAGCAAGTGATGAAAACAACAGAAGATTTAACCAGAATGAAAAATAAAGTTGTGCAGCACAGCTGATGTTGCCGTTTGACTGCAAATGCACATGTTTAAAGGAAAGTATCAGCATGTGTTATAGATTTGCCACACGAGGATCCCTGTGTATGCCTTTAAATACCTTGTGTGACAACAGGATGTGCAGGGTTAGAGGGGTGAAAGGTTGAACCAGAAATCACACCAGGGTCACCTCTTGGGTTAGGAGGGGTCGCACTAGGTGAGGTGCTGCTTGCAGGTTTTGAACTGATGGCATCCTGCTGTTTGGTGGTCTGGGGAAACTTTGAACAGCATTTGGGACAGGTGGATTTTCGGCAAGCAAACGGGTGGGACACCTATTGAAAAAGATTTCACAAATTAAAACGATTATGTGAAACGCTGCCAGAATGCTTTAGGTAGTACTGTAAATAAAATGCTCATATGATGAATTTAGTATGTGATGAAATAATTAGTATCAGAATAAATTAATAAAACTCTAAATTACTACATGTCCTGTTTATCTTTCTTTTTTTAAAGCAACTGTACGCACTGTTTGGCAGCTGGTGTAAAGGAGGGTAATGGTAAGATTAGGTGGGTAGATTAGGAAAAGCAAACACATTTCAACTAAGAAACAATTTAAGCTTCATACTTCTTTCAAAGTTTTTATATGCTTGTAAAAGATATTTACCCACTAACTGGCAAGTAAAAACAGAAATGACACATGAATTAACATTTCAAATTTCCAGTAATCTCACCTCCCCCAGGTGTTTATGTGGCTGACAGAGCCCCTGAGGACAATACATGCAGTGCTGAATGCAGCAGCGGTGAATGGAGTGGTTGTGCTGGTAGTGCAGCAGCAACGGTGCGACTACGATCACGTCTGCACTGTGGGCCATTGAGTAACGGAAGTCACACAGCTGGCAGTTATAACTGGTCACCACTGCTTCTGAATCACTACTATTAGGGTCTCCTAGGAGTAGAGAATAGAAAGGTTCATTTGCATGTGATGCTTAAGGCAAAAAAATATATATCAAAAGTAGTAGAGCAGTACAGAAAAAAGTCAAAAACAAGATGTGTGACTAATAAAAGAAGAGTTTTTGTAGGGTGCTATAAAACTTTCTCTTGTTTTGTTACCTTGGCTGGAGCTGGACGGAATGGATAGCTGATCTTTGCGGCTTTTGGATACCATGTGGTCTTGTTCTCCTCCATCTCTTCTTCCGCCTCTTTCCCTCTCCCTGTCCAATCCCACCAGAGCAGCATTGCTGGGGCTCACTGCGCTACTCCCTCTGTGTCTTTGATCATAGTGCTCTAAAAGCTTTGATGAACCCCCCGCCCACTCACAACTCCAACTACAGAATTTACACCAATAATACACCTGCAGGGCTCCTCGACCCGTATCCCCTGTCCACCCAGAGGGATCTGAACCCCCTCTGATTGGGATGTAGTACCCAACCAGAGAATCGTCTTCCGCTCGAACTGCCACTTGTTCGGCCCCATCTAAGACTGGACTCCTCCCCTTCAACATGTTGTCGTGCGTTGTCAGGTTGTTGGTGACCAGCAGGGGAGTGGTTGGTGGAGTTTTGACTTTGTTAGGATGTGAGGATAAGAAATGTTGTTCAAGTTCCATCGAATTACTGCCCATATAAGTGAAGTTGCAGAATTTACAGCGGAAGTACTTAGTGTTCCCCTGACAATCAGAGGTCTTGCGTCCAATTCCAATCAGCGTCCCACCAAACGTCACCTAATATTCAGCAAGAAAGAAGATAAAAAATCATTTATGTAGATTTTAAAAAAAAAATGAGCAAAAAACTGTGAAATATGCAAGATAAGAATGATCCAATAAGCAGCGTTTTGTATCTCATATCAAAGGCGTGTATTGATCTTGCAGAGCACTCACTCACCGATGCCAAGCGTGCAATATCACATGTGCAATCCTTACACTAACAAGTCTTTCTATCCATTTTGTTTTATTTCTTTTACAGTTACATCATCTTTCTAATTAGACTTTTACAGCTTTACAGTTCAGTAGTTCAAGTATTAATACAGAAAGACTAAAATAAAAAATTTAATTTAAGCAATTGTTGCCATTTAAATCAACATATTGATGATTTTTCAAAATATTTTATGAACACAATTTTCTCGTCTTCCCTGTGATTGTTTTCTGAAAACACCACCAAACAACTCGTTGCTGATTTTACTTTGCAGCATAACAAAATACATAAAAACACACAGCATTCTTCAGATTTTGTAGAGGTATGGGTTTCACCTTAAGCTCCCAAAAGTGTGCAAAAATACATATATATATATATATATATATATATATACATATATAACAAGGATTTAAATTGTGTTTGATTTTGTTTTATGAAAAAAAAGATAGAAAAACATTTCTTTAAATACACCTTTGAAATAATTCTGTTTAGTTGCAACATCTGCTTAAAGTATCAGAAAATGACCCTAAAATGGAATAATTTCAAATAAAAACAATAATTAAAAAGTAATTATATAAAAAGTGCCAGATGGGACATTTTAGCTCAGTTGCACAGAGAAAAAAAGCAGAACACTAAATGAGCATCACTGATGCGTGTGATTACACAACACTACAATCATCACAGTCTACAGCACCCTAATTAAGCAATTAGTAAAAATCCTAACAACTTATTTTACTGAGTTAAATAATAAAGAGATATGAAAAAGAATACGGGGGCAAGGATAAAAAATATATATATATAAATCAGACAAATCCTAAAGTTGAAGGAAAAGTGTGAAGAAGAAAAAATGTGTGATGGCTGAAAATTCAATTTAGCAATTCGAGAAAAATGTATTAAAGTCAAAACTACAGAGCAACAAAAGAAAGCAGAGCAGAGGAGAGAGTGATGAGATAAAGATGTAATAAACAGACAGAAATAGAGAAGAAAGAGAGAAAAAGAAAGTTAAATATGTCTGACAGCTGTTTCATTACATTTTCTAACAGCCGATTATAACGTCTGCTTCTCCGTCTGCCGCTCACTCTTCTCTCCTTTCCTCCTTCAATGCCATCCCTCTCTTACTTCGATTCTTTCCTCCTATCCCTCTTCTCCCTGACTTTTTTAAGCATCTCATTGGTTGACAGGGAATCTCGTCTCAGCAAATGATAAAATGGAATTTTCCAAACGTGGGCAGGAGAGAGAAAAATTAAGTGAGGGATGGGGAGAATAGAGACCCCTTTCATTCGCTTTTTTTCCCCTCATACTTTCACTTTTTCTTCATAATGACGATTTAAGCCCACTGGATTTTCTATTTCTGTGTGTGTGTGTGTGTGTGTGTGTGTGTGTATGGGTGCTTTTGACAACAGTGTATGCGTTTCCAATAAGTGACTTGTAGTCATTACAGACTGCTGGTTTGAATGAAACTCCTTCACTACTCCTCATACACACACTTCTTCATAAAATAATCTTGATTAAACTTTTCATATGATTTCTGTTCACATAACCTAAACCTCATCCTTGATCCAGACATTTTACCAGACATCCTCAAAGCAGCCTCACAGCACAAAAAAAAGTTTAAAAAATTATCAACAATTACTGAAAAATTCATTTAAAGTACAGAAAACATCTACACAGCAAAAACAAGCATCAACACTGATTTTACATATATGGAAAATTGACTGATCTTATCAAGAGATAGATTATGATTAGAGCTGTAGACTTGTGTTACATTTTAAAGTCTTTGGATAAAACAGATCTGGATAAAAATACCTGTTTCTTGGCAACCATGGGAGACATTTTAGAAGTTTGTTCTGATGCTTTATTGTTTTATTATTAGAAGGAACAGCAAATCAGTGTTGAGTGTAAGTGTTGCTTTTTTTCTTTTCTTTTTTTTTTTGACAAACTTTAGAGCTGTTGATTTCAGTGATTAGGACCCACCTTGATTTAAAGTGGACCCAAATATAACAAAATTACTGAGGACATTTTTAACCTCCTCCAATTGATTGGCTCATCTGTTGATGGCCAGACCTCCATGTAAAAATTACAGGTCTAATGTGCACTGTTGGTGTGTGATTACAAGGGGAGGCAATGTTTACCTCATAAAGGGAATTAGCTAAAAATCTGCCACATGCTCGTCATTAACCTACATTTTCTCAGGAAGACAAAACCTGCCAAATTCTAATCTTAGCATGGGATGAGCAAATCATTTACATTTATTAGCCAATACATAACATAAATGCAATGATACACATGTACATGTTACTCCCAGGCTTGCAAGAACCATGTTTTTTACTCCTATGATCTCCGAACACAAAAACAACCCAGAAATCCTCTTTCATAGTTTTGACCTTTTAATCAACCTGATTTTAATAAATGTCAAATTCCTTCTTCAGATTCCTTTTGTGAAGATTTTGCATCCTTGTTTTTACCTGAGGAAACACTGGGAGGTTTTGCCCTGGTTGATGCTGAGATGCTTGGTAGAGTTTGTTACAAAGTGAAACCAAAAGACCAAATCCCCACATCCCTTTTCAAAACGTTTTATGGATCTTTTCAAACCGAGTTACTAGACATAGTTAACTGTTCCCTTCAGACGGGCTCTTTCCCTGCTGGCCTTAAATGGCTGTAGTGATATTAAACATGTCAGAAAAATCAGGATTTTATCTACTAAAGAACATTGCAAAAGTCCACCCCTTCCTCTCCTGAACAAACAGAGACTAATGCACACTTTTATCTCCAGCCATACGGGCTACTGTAACACTCTGTCTTCCTTTGTGGTCTTCCAAAAGAGCAATCAACCAAACAGCACATGTGTTGACAAAGACCACAAATTACACCTGTTTTAAGACATTGGCTCCCTGTGTGTTTAAGGATGGATTTTAATGTTCTTTTATGGTTTTAAAATGTCTTAAGGGTCTTGAGCGATCTTATCTTTCAGAATTGGTTTTACCTTATGAGCCCTCGTGGGTCCTGAGATCCTCTGGCATTGGCCTGTTTACAATTCCCACAGTTAAAACAAGGACCTACCACGAGGCATCTTTCCAATACTGTGGCCCCCGTCTGTGGAACAGCCTGCCAGAGGGCTTAAAAACTATCTATTTAATTTGGCTTTTACCTTTGTTTTATTACATTGTGTTTTATTATTCTTATTTTATTTATTTATTTTTATTCTATTTTTTCCTTTATTTACTTTTACAAATAAAGGGAGTTTCTTGTTTTATACTATTTTATACTATATCTTCAGTGTTCCTAAATGGTAGCCGCCAGCACTGTGGCTGCTATTGGTTCTAGCTGGGACGTTGCTCTCTCACGCATAGCATCTGCTTGATCTGGATGTGCGAGGGGCGGTGGCAGTGCTGCTGCGGGTCTCTTGCTGACCCTCAGATGTTCTGGCCTCATGTCATGGGTTGAGCCTGGTGCCGGCGACCCCTTACGATAGTATTTTTTTTTTTTTTTTTTATATATAATCTGTTTGTGCAGCTGTGTGTATGTTTGTGTACTGGGAATGAAATGGGGGGAGAGGACTAAATGTGTAAATGTTTTTAATATATGAAAAGTGTACTATAAATAAAATTTGATTTAATTTGATTTGATTTTAAAGTTAGGAGACAAACAATGAGCATGTGTGCATTTCTTGGCTCAGATACATGATGCCTTTCTGCAAGGTGTCAAGCTTACGTCCTTCTCATTCACAATAAAATGTTCATAAAATTTCAGAACTAGCAGCACTGTCCAAATAACACATGCACAATGTTACAAATGAGCTGCAGCTTGCACTACCCAATAAATTATTCAGTTCAGTTATAGGCGTTGAGTCACAGATTTATGATTATGGTGTGTTTTACTGAAGCTGGTGTTGCTTGTTTTGGATCAGGGTTTCTAACTAATATTGATTATTTAAAATCTTTGCGTTTGCTGCCATGTGAACTGCCAAGGTGATGATTTAAAATTATATGGATATAAAATATGTAGTACTTTTTTTCCTCACTGTATTCATTTTTGATGTTTTTACACTAAATGTAGCTGGCAGAAACTATCTTCATTTGTATGCTTTTAGGAAACATGTGTTCCAAGATGTATTTACCTGGACGTCATATGTGCCGTTCATCATGGTTGTCCTGTGCTGCTGATTTTGTGTATCTGGTCTCATCTTCACCAACTCTTTGGTTTGGTTCCTCTGTCCCTGTCCTGCCTGCATTTCTGACATCAGAGATACAAAAAAGAAAAAAGGTTCAGAGGAGGGGTCAAGGTGCTTAGGGGGAAAATGAGGATATGTGCCATCTGGTAGGAAGGAAAACTGTTAGATCAACAGTCTATAAATTATAGTAGCTGTCTGCCAGCATGTGATCTAAAGCTTGCCCAGAGATGATACATTTGTGAGCAAATGAAAGATTCTGGGTTTAAACTTGTTAATCAACTGGAGCTGTTTGGGGGCCATTTGCATTTTACCCAGTTTCAGAAAAAACATTAGGTGAAAGCATGTACAATTCTTAAATGATCAAAGTGTGTATGGCTATGGATGGAATAATAACTACATGGTTTAGAAAGCACTGACTAATTAAACTTCTATGCAAACACAGCAGGAGTTACCTAAGTTTGTATGTTGGGGAGCCATGTTGTGGAGGGCCAGGATGTGTGTGTCAAGGGCAGCATCCTGTCGTGTGCGGTTGTGCAGACCCAAGTGATACTTCCTAAAGTGCTTCACCAGGTCAGCAGGGTCGTTGCCATAGTAACCATAGCCGCACACATTGCACTTGAAGTCCTGGAGTTTAGGAGAAGGGCTCGAGGGCAGCGGAGGGGTGTCAGTTGTGGACTCCTCCCCTCCTTCCTGTCTGGACAGGAGGCTCGGAGCAGACGGGAGAGTAAGAGTGAGATGATCTGCATCTCCTCTATCTCTGTGGCTTCTTTCACCCTCCTCCGCCCCCATCTCACCATCCTCAGGCTCCGACTGACTCTCGGGTCTCTCAGCCAAGACCGCTCCGACAAGTTTTGCCCTCGACTGCCCTCCTCTCCTTCCCCCTCGCTCCTCATTACTGTAGCGATCGCTGACGGATGAAGGGGAGATGGACGAGGAGATGCACTCGCTTTCGCCCTCCTCCTCATCCTGCTCCCCATCTCTGATGCGCTCAGAGGACTCTGGTTCAGAGGGTCGGTTTATTCGGTCGGCCTCTGCTCCCACTCTTTCCTCTTCCTCTCCTTCCTCCTCTTCTTCTCCTGCTGGCCTCTTTCCCTCTTCTTCCTCTTCCTCTTCACCTCCCACACTCCGGATAGGGGGATTCTTTTTCCTCACCATCTCTGAAAAAGTGACATGTTATTTGGTTAGTGTTCAAATAATTCTATTTACTTATTTTTTCTCGTAATGTTACTATAAGGTACTGTCAGAACTGTGAATACAAACACAAACAACTATCTTTTTTAGAAAATAATTGTGGTGATGCACAGAATGGCTTTAATTTCATTTACAGGCATCTGTAAAAGTCTGGGACAACCCTCAAAAACAAACCCTGTTAAAGGAAAACAGACGCAACAAATGAGGAACATGTTAAGCGTGAGAGATTTTTAGAAGTGGTGTGTACGAGATGGACGTTCCATCGCATATGCAAACCCGTTATGCTATTTTTTTTCTCCTTTAACTAGGGAGCGAATCTTTTTATCATTATGGAAACCATCCGTGAGAATCTTCAGCACGTGACCACATCAAAACAAAAACCATATCACAGAGACTGAGACGGGGAGGAGGGTGAGGCACAGAGAGATGTGGGGGTGAGACAGACGTAGGAGAGAGACAGGGAGAATGGCCAACACACAACCACATCAAACCGAACACCCCATATCAGAAAGATGGATGAGGGAAGCTGCAGACGGCAATTCATCCCCTCCAGCGCTCCAAATTTTTCTCTTTTCGTATCTCTTTTCACTCGTCTTTCAGTCATTTTCCCCCCTGCAAACTGTCTTTTTTCCATCTCTCTCACTCCATCTGCATCGCCTCCTGTCCCTTGGTTCCTTCTTCTCTTTGTTTTTATTCTTTTTCTCTGCTTTTCTTTCTCACTTCACATTTCATTTTACTTTCATCCCCTTGCTTGTTTTCCCTTTTTAGGCTCAACTTTTTCCGTTTTTCTAACCTCCATGCCTGCATCCAGTCCCAGCGAAGCGCTGCTATTTAAGCAGGAAAATAAGGAAAAAAGAAAGCACTCGTTCTTTCAATTGCTAAACATTTTCTTATTCTCTATCGCCCTCTTTCATTTGCAGAAATAATTGTGACAATAATTTAAGCAATTCCATGAATATTATTTTCCCTCTGTTCTCGCTCTTACTGGTTTCTTCCCTCCCCTCCTTTCCTTATAATCACTTTACAAAGCCATCAAATCACCAGCCATGTGTTTTATGTTAAACCATAATCTTTCTTTTGTTCAAAAAGAGAACAATTGTGGTTGCAATGTTCACAAAAGTCGTGACAGAAAGATGCTGCATGTGTTTTGGTTTTTTCTATGTTGTTTTCTGCAAGAGCTTGCGTAGACATGTATGGAGTGTGTTTATTTGTGGTTGTTGGGAGTCAACCCGTTGACCCATAGGCAAAGTTTTTATGTGTGTCTTCATTTGTAAACACTGTCAAACCCAACAAAGGCCTGATAGACTGCAAAAGTGATCACTTTTAGATCAATGCGATATGAAAAGGGGGTGGCAGTGAATGTGTGTGAGTGTGTTTCAGTGTGACTAATGCATATTTGATGATACGCCTGGAGGAGAAAAAGCATGTGTGGCCAAACTGTGAGGAAGCTTGTGTTTGTGAGATGAACTAATGCTTATTGTTATTTACAAATAGCAACTGGCAAACATTTCATGCATGAGAGGATGAATCGACACACACACACACTCTCTAAAGAAAATAAGTTAAAAGGAATGCAGTTGAAAGCTAGTAATCAGTTGACCATAAACAAACACATGCAGATACACATAAACAGATTAAAAAAGACACTTTTTAAAAAAAGCAGGTCTGTAATGTTATCAGAAGGATTAGAGAACGAAAGGAGAAAAAAAGAGAGAGGAGGAGAGCAAGGATTGCTCTCTCTCCTCTGTTGAATTCAATTTTCTCTCTATGGTCTTTGTAGTATTTTACAATTTTCTCTCCCTCTTTCTCTCCACCATACAACTATTAAAATAAAGCAATTTATGTCTGCAAGGGCCCACGCCTAGACCAGCCCTGGCACTCACTTTGTATGTGTGTGCGTAACAGGGAGTGAAGTGCAGGGAGCAGAGGAAAATCTCATCTGATGTTCACCACACCCAGTCAGAATTCATCATTCACTTGCACACACATGTGCATGCACACACAGTGGAAAACTACAGATCGCTGTGGTAAAGCGATGAGGCTGAAATCCCGACCTAAGAAGCACAGACTGACCTAAATATATTTCCATCTGCCCTGCGCGACTGCAGCATGGCGACTTAAAAAAGTTAATAAACGCAATAATGAGAGTAATAATTTGATTCATTAGTTATTTTAGTGGAGCATGAAATCAGTACACCATCAAACAGCAATAACATTCTGATTATATAACATTTGTGTACAGGGCCATCACTTGTTTTCCATATTTAGAACGCACTCATATGGAAGAACAAGGCAATGTAAGTCCGAAAGCAGGATTTCAGAGTGTATGCCTCCTGTTTTCTGTGTTCCTTTATGTCGCAGTGCAGCCTCTGTCTGCTTCAGGCTGTATACACAGACTGGAACCATTACTATCAACTACAATTAGGTACAACCCACTACAACATGCTGCATAACAACTTCTGCTACCAGCTACAATTAGCCCCCATGTACCACAATGGCCTCAATACCACAGTGAAGACAAATGTGACAGCTAATCATTTCCATCAACTACAATTAGCCCCAACGCCAGTAAGGCTTTTATCTGAAATTGCTAATAATCGTCCCAGGACAGCTGGTGAAAGATCCAGCAGCAGCGGTTCGCTATGTACCGGTAGTATATGGAAGATAAGGTAAGTCAGGGAAGTTACTTTTGTTGTGTTGGCATTTTCAATTGAATTAATAAGCAGTAAAAAGTGTGAAAAGTTTTATTATTGTTGCCTAAATAGGCAACAGCCGCTTTAGCAGCATGTTATCATAAAAATAAATATTGGAAAATAATAAAACTGTAACAAATGAAGTAAATTTTGGCACAGGACTTAACATCTAGGCACTGGTTAGGCACTCACAGCTACAGTTTAGGAGGCGAACATCCATCTACATAAATATTAGTCTAATATAAACATTCCTTCAGGATAAAGCTCTTTAGGATAGCTGTTTTTACACAACTACAAACCATCCTTTAATTATCCTGCTGCAAAGCCAAGCAGCTGGATAAGTTCTTATACTGCAACAGCCACCCTTCATCCACTCTTTCCGTTTCACCTTTTTGTGCTGCACTTTTGCACATCATTCACTTCTCCAGCAGGTATCCGTCTTTCTGGAGCTGCATGTTTTTGATTTGCTGCAAATCAACTCATTGTTTATTGCCTTTTTCTCCACATCACAACACTAGCCACAAGCAGTCGAGGCAGGTAACCACTCTCCCTGACAGGATGGAGAGCTTGATCTCTCTACTGTTGCCAATTGCATGCTTAGATGGAAAAGTTGGATTACTAAGGACTTGTGTAATGTAAATCATACAAGTTTCAACTAAAAGCAATCATTTCTAGCAAACACATAACTAATAATAACAGAAATATAACAAGTACTGATGCCAATCGTGGTGGTATGCATTTGTTTTTAGAGGCCTGTTCAGCACCCTGAATAATTGTGCTAAAAACACAGCTTAACATTAACATCAAAAAGAAATAAAAAGGGTGGTTTTGTCATGAACAACATGTCACTAATGGAGAAAAACAGATTACCGGTACATCTCCACCACTTCACCCAGTGACTCCAAGCAAATTCTCTAAATGCATATTATTGAGTCACAGTAATGGATGTGTTTGATCTCAACTTTCAACACATCCCTTCGCTTCTGCTGCCTCCAAAAAACACCCCCCTCTGTGAAACAGCTGTAGTTGTATCTGCCTTTCATAAGCATGGGATTAATATGCAACACGTGAAGAAATGGCGTTAAAATAACATTAAACAGACCGAGCTCTCTCAAGCTCTTTTAGTGTCTTAATCACTGCCATTCTGTGTAGCCACGTCTGAAAGGGGAAGAGAGATGGTAGCTTCAAGATGTCTGATTAGACTAAAATGCTAACACTGTCACCAAGAAGAAGAGGGGGAGACTAAAAGTAAAGAACAGAGTAGCAGTAGAAGTAAATGTGTTTTTTATGAAGAAGAGGCAGTGGGAAGATTAGCTCTGCACATTAAGAAATAAAAGGTTACTATCATCAACTTAAAAGCTTTCTTCAATGTAATAATTGTTTCTTGTTACTAGATACGGGCATTTTACAGACAATGTCCAATCACTCTTCAAAGTTTTAGTGCAACAACAAAAAAAACTGTTGTTTTCTGGATACTGAGGCATTCATAAAGCGAGGATTCAAGCTGAGTGTTTCTTAAACAACCTGCAACATGATGACTGATGGAATTAAACCAATTAAACAAGATTTAAATGAAGTCATTAAGAAATAAAGCAAATGACAGTGACTGTGTAAGGAGAGCTGCAATGGAGATGTAGTCTCATGACTCACTATGTGGATTCTTTTTTCAGGCTAATTTCTACTCGCAGATGTGCTAATAAGGAGGTCTGAAGGAGTATAGTATAAAAAGATAGACCCCCTGACTGGCTGTTAAATGTAAAGCTCATCAAGTAATTCATTTAGGATCAACATCTAGAAGGTGGCTCCAGAACGTCTTAGTCTAAGAATCTTAAAAAATAAACTTGTCTTATTATACAAAGCACACACACATTTTCTCTAAATTAACCAAAAATGATTTTTTTTTCTGCACAGGCCATTTCTGCCTTCCACACAGTATTCACACAGTAGAAATAATTGCATTATAATGATAAATTAAGTTCATATGATGTGTCTAATACTATGAAACATTTCTCATTAACCATCACAGCATGAAGCAAAACTCTGCTGCTGATAATTTCTTTAAAGAAAAGCTACTAACGTACAATATGTTCAGAACAGAGAAGTCTGATATCATTAAGTAGCCTGTAATAGGAGAGAAAAACAGCTGAAAAACAGATTGATGAAAGCGTGTATATGACCCCAGCATATAAAGCAGATCAGTCCCATTAAACCAAGCCCATTTAGAGTGGCTGGATATTAACAGGAAATAACCACGACTACATGTGTTTTACTTGAGAAGTGTCTCGCTTACTTAAAAACAAGTATAAAAAGAGGAAACAACAAAAAAAAAATGGCTGATGAAGGTTTTTTTTGCTTTTTCTGCTTTGGGGTTTGACTAGTTCAAGCTTAGAATTGATTTTACAGAAGAGGGGAGTCTAATTAGAGGTGTGTGTGTGAGGAGGGGGGGAGGCAAGAGAGAAACAGAAGGAGGAAACTGAGTCCACCTGCCATTTTAAGACTAGAAGCTTGCAGTTAACTAGTAGACTCCTAATCAATGCCAGAATTCCTCCACACACACACACACACAGTGTGCTGTGGACCAGGGGCCCAATTCTCTTCTGCCATGTATCAAGCAAAACACACACATACCGACTCACATGGAGCCATTCTCCACAAGTGCAGGACTCATTTGTAATGGGCTAACAGCACGCAAAATATGTCATCTTAAATGTCAAACTTAATCAGAGGTTCATATTTCAATACCTCTCTCTCATTATGGGCCTCCCTCCCTCTTCTTCCTCACTCTCTCAGTGGTTGCCTGGGTTTGATTCTCTGTCACACATCGGCACACACAAGCTAGTCCTATGAATGCACCTCACCCCTCCTCTCCTCTTTCCCTCTGTCCATCTTTCATCCAGAACTCTCTCAAATTAATCTCTCATCCTTTTTCCTCCTTCATGGCTGTTTCCTTAATCTCAACTTCTCTCCTCCCATCTCTTCTTCTCTTTCCTAACATGAGCATTGATGCATGCCTGTATGTTTGTGTGTAAAGCCTAAATTTTCTAAAGCAGACCAGCGTCTATCTCTCCAAATAACTGACAGATATAGAAGATATCTATTCAGAGAAATCCTTGTTTAAAACACACTGATTTACGTTACATTTTGCCTGTGATTCTACCTAGAGAAGAAAATGTGTTCATAATCAACACTTTTTTAAAAAAGAAGCTAATATTATTTTGAGCAATTTGGCAGCTTGATGTGCAATATCTATCCATCCATTTTCTCCCGCTTATCCGGAGTCAGGTTTCCCCAGCAGGGACGTGCCCGGAAGACCTCAACAGGGAGGCGTTCAGGAGGCATCCTAACCAGTAGCCCGAGCCACCTCATCTGGCTCCTCTCTATTTGGAGAAGCAGCAGATTTACTCTGAGCATCTCCCGAATGGCCGAGCTTCTTATCACATTTTTAAGGGAGACACTGGCCGCATTACTGCAGATGCAGCACCGATCCGCCTGTCGATCTCATGCTCCATCCTTCCCACACTAGTGAACAAGACTCCGAGATACTTGAACTCTACTTGGAGCAGAACCTCATCCCCCACTCTTAGAGGACAGTCCATCCTTTTACAGCTGAGGACCATGGTCTCCAATTTGGAGGGGCTGATTCTCATCCCCGCCGCTTCACACTCTGTTGCGAATCGCTCGAGTGAGAGCTGGAGATCACGTCAAGATGAAGACAAAAGAACCACATCATCTGCAAAAAGCTGAGGCCAATGAACCAGATCCCCTCAACACCTCGGCTGTGCCTTGAAATTCTGAACAGAAGTTATGAGCAGAATCGGTGATAAAGGTGGACTCCAACCCTCACTGGAAACAAATTAGACTTACTGCCGGCAACGTGGAACAAGCTCCGACACCGGTCTTACAAGGACCGGACAGCTCGTACAAGGGGTCCGGTATTCCATACTCTCTAAGCAACCCCCCTCTGCCCCATAGGAGTCCCAGAGGGACATGGTTGAATGCTTTCTCCAAGTCCACAAAACATATGTAAACTGGTTGGGCAAACTCCCTTGCTCCCTCCAGGATATAAAGGATATAAAGCTGGTCCCCAGTTCCATGACCAGGACGAAAACCACACTGGTCAATGTTCAATATCCATATGAGAATTATGCAAATATTATTTTTTCAGCCTTTAAAAAGACTAATTCTGTTATTCATGGCCTGTTTAAGCAACCAGTAAACCTTTTCTTTTACATGGCTTTTATATGGTTAAGTCGCACATTTTATATATGTTTTAATCAGATTTTCTGTTACAACTGTTAATAAATGCTACAAAAAACAAAAGCTTATGAAACAATCCTCACAGATCACCAAACATATCTTCATTTATTCTGAAGGTGGGGAAGCAACCCAGCCTCCAACTGCAAAAACTTTATTAAAAGTCTATTAGCCGAGTCTGACCTCAAATAACTACGTTGGATTACTGCACCAGACGAAGTCTGGGAAGCACTATATTGTGTGTGTGTCTAATACTCTGTAGGAGGGCAGTCTAACCCTTTAGGGACTCAAAGGAGAACACTGGTTTACATCACAAGCAGAGACAAACACACCGCTGTACAAGTAGATGCAGCCGGTTGGCCATTTTGAGATGCAAAGTATTATTCAGGTGATCTTTAACAACAGCTAAGAAAAGAAAGTCTGTTTCATACCAACTTCAAACTGGTTGACAAATTGAAACACAACATGATCTGGTTTCACACTTTCAGGCTCAATTAACAACACACACACAAGAATGGCTGTTTTTAGTGACAGAAACCCAATCCAATAAGGAAACTTTCCCTACTGTGACTTACTCAGCATGAAACAAACTAGCTGTTTTCACCAGCAAAGGCAAATATGAAAGTACTACACCGATACACCATGGTCAATAAAACTTTATTTTTGCACAGCTGAGTTAGAAGACTGTTAAAACAGGTTACTCAGTACTTCTGCATGAATATGGATGTATGGATTTAAAAAGAAAAAAATGAGTACTCACAGTGAGACTTAACGTTGGACCATGACAATCAAATACCTGCCGAGATTTTACTGGTTTGTTTCCCAGTTGGACCATAAATGGTGCTGAAATAAATCAGTATTACAGCTCTCACACACACGCAGATCAAGGCACACACATCTACATCTAAATCTTCATACACCTGTGTTTTTCTCATTAAATCAACATTTATACACTGAAATTTATACACAAGGAGGCCCTCTGATCACATCTGTTTGGATTTCAGGATTGGCATATTGTGATTCTTAAGTGAAATAATGAAACAGAATACACACACACACAGAGAAATGAAGACTGTATATCTCCTCTGCTATTTCAATAATCTGTGACCTGAGAGTTTATAAGACTCAATAGTCTGGCCTCTGGAATGGCTGTCTGGATTTTAACTTAATACACAACACACACACACACACAGCTCCCCTGCTATGGTCCTTAGAGCACACACTGTGTGTAGGGAGCATACCATGCGTGTGTGGTCATGTCTTCGAGATCTGAGTCTATTTCTAATCATCAATGGTGATGTCACCTTAAGCATCTCGGAGATGGACAAAAACCATCTATAATGTGTGTTCCTGTATGTGAAATCTCATTTATTTGTCCAACAATGAATCTTACAACTGTCAAATGAGGCTTAGTTTCACACATGAGCAAATAGCACACAAAAACATATGCATACACATGAACTGCAAAAGTGTGTGTAATTAATTATGGTAAACTGGTTGCCAGACAACAGAGTCTGGCAAGAAAGACAAAAATGGAAATAAAGGGAAAGTACATGTCATAAAAATTACATTTCATGGGTTTGTGTAGACAGAAAAGTACCTCACATAGGTTTAAAATAGTGGTTTAAGAAAGATAACTATTAAATTCTTCCAAGATGGAGCCAACATATTAACACACAATATTCCAACAGAAATTGATCAAATATCACTTACACTTAACTAAATAGTGCACATTTATTTCATCCATCCATCCATCCATCCATTTTCTACCGCTTAATCCCAGAGCGGTGTCGCGGGGGCACATTTATTTCATAACGGTTAATTCTTGCAATATAATTACACTGAAAGATTCATTTGACCATTTGCAGGAATTAACCCATAAAAGGCCAGCATATTGTATACTCAGGCAATTTGCATCACTTTATAGTTAAAATTACTCAAAAATCTGTGAAAACAATCAGAATTTTGTCCTCTTCCCATTAACAAACAGCAGAAAGCAAAAAAATTACAAAAAATACTTTTTGACATTTCAAATGGTATTAAATCGTATTGGGACTGAATTTTACTTACTGGAGAGAGCTTAGAGAGGAGATGGGATGCAAGCCAGATGCAAAAGAAGCATTTATTAGGGGGGCCCAAAGTGTGAAAGTTTATTCAGTAGTGCTACTTCAAAGTAACAATGCATATCTTTTTGAACTTTATGTGCGTCTGAGTAATTTTGATGACACACAAAAGTTTATTATGCATATTTCTATAGCCATCGTTGCCCTGTAGCATCCTGAGGCTGACAAACCACACCTTACAATTTTATGCTCATTTCCAGGCTATCACTTGAGCAGTGTTTTGCTTTATGATAACAGCTACTTATCATCACACTGGCTCTTTTAAACATACATAATGCAGCATAAAAATGACATCATTAGTTGAAGAAAGGAAGAGAAGAAGAAGGAAAGCGACTTTTTCTTAGTGAAGAGAGTTTCGTTCAATAACTCTGTATTAGCCACATTAAGGATCATTTAGTAAAAATATTTTTAAAAAAACATGTAATTGTGACTTTTTTAAAAGCCAATCATTACTAAATGATCACACCCGATACAAAAAAATTTTTTTGTTTCTCTCCAATTTATCATTTACAAATGTGTACACAAGCACAATAGACTTCTCTCCAATATTAGATCAGACAAAATATTGTTTTTTTATATAGATAAAACACAAAAAATCATTTTCCTGTACTATATGCTCACCACTTTTCAGATTACCGTCATGCATCTTCTCGACCATAAGCCAATCCCAAGGCATGGGCAAAAAAATCTATTCATGGTGCACTACAACAAATGAAACACAAACGGAGGTGTTTTTCTGGTGAAATAGGTTGAAACTGTCTTTTTTTCCCCCTTACTTAAAAGAGAAATATTTCACACTAAGATGAAAGTGCTAAATCACAGCCTTAAGACCAAAAGAAACACCCTGACAGTACACAGATACTGAGTACACATGCAAAAAAATACATCAAACACTGTTTGCTAAATAATTGAGGGGCATCTTCTGAATCCTCAAAATAAACGGTTTTGTTTTAAACCCTCTAAAACAAAGTAGTTAAAAAGTTCTGTATGAAGGAACGAAAATGCTCATAGTGATACCACGTGTCAAAACCACAAACCTGGGAAATATGCATATTAAATAATAACCAACACACAGTGTGACTCTACAAGTGCTAAGAAAATTCAAGTGTGACTCATTTTAAGCTGGCACTACTGTTCCAGTCCGTCTGATAACATCAGGAGACACAACCTGTGATGAGTTATGATCTGAATCCGCAGATGGTGACGTGACATTTCCCCCAGTTTCAAAACTGACACACTGGCTCTCTGATCAAAGACTAAAAGAGGGAGTCACATTGATACTGATTTACTAAGAACCATCAGTCAAGCTTTGCATATACACACATCTAACAACCACCAACTTTGACTGTCAGAAAATACTAGACACTGCTTGATGCCACACACTGCAGTGTCAGTATACCAATCTAGATCTGCTCAATAGCTGTGTTTTATACCTGTAATGAGAAGGTTTTCACTGTTTTAATGACCTGACTTTTCTTTTTTTTTTTACTTTCCATCATGAACAGTTGAGCCAAAGAAAGTTACTTAGCTGGTGCATTTATGTGTCTGTGTGTGTGGCTTGGCATTTTGTTAGCCTAATAGCATAATTGCCCAAGTTATATTAAGAGGCTTTACAGGTAATGATGCTCAGTAAATCAACAGTGTACAGAAAGTAGAGTCAGGCAGCTGTCACAATTTAGCCAAAATATGACACAGGCAATTATTTTATGAAGCTAACGATTTACGGTTACAGGTAACAAATATAATGCAGTCTTCACTTTTCTGTCATTTTTCCAGGACTTGTTGATTAGCTGTCAGAAATTTAGGAGCTGAAAGCTTCAATGTGTGCTGATGCAGATGATTAATACTAACACACTCCTTCATTCATTGAAGAACTGAGCTTATATAAATGTATGTAAATAACTTTAAAAAAGACTGAATTCATAAGCAGTTTAACAGATATTAGAAGACCTGCTGGTGCCCTGTTTGCCACTCAGCTGACAGGTAATTGTGATCTAAGCTATGTTTTTATTTGACATAGAGGGGAAGTAACAAGTGCTTATAAGGACACGTGATGGCAACACTAGGTGGAAACACTGTGCTGTCCACTTGCAATCAGATCACACAAAACAAAAGATAGAATCCATTTTTTCTTCCATCCACCTGCCTGCTCAGTGAAATGTTTCGAGATATCGCCTGTGACAGAGAGCAGAAAATGAGTGAAATGCGCTCCTTCTGAGCTTGCTGAAGAGAGGCTGATGCTTCAAACTGAAAGCCAGAGCCAAGAAGAAAAGATGAAAGAAAGAGACAAGGTGGTGTAGAAACAGACAGGTTTCTCACACTTCATAAAGAAAAGAGAGCACCACATGGAAAGAGAAAAAAAAAGGGATCATCACACCTGAGTACTGTCTCCTCCCTTTCTCTTTGCTGCTCTTCACTCTTATTCACTCCTCACTACCGTTTCCCCTTCTGAGTGTGAAAGCGTGGGTGAAAGGGTGGGGAGTGTGTGTGTAACAGAGACCCGACAACTTCCTCTAAACTTCCTGTGATTAGAACTTGGGGTGGGGGGTGGAGGGGGGGGGTCGCTGGGGGAACCAGGAAATTACACAAGCACACACTCTTACAGAGCTTAAAGTAAGTTTTCAATAAATGAAGACTGAACAGTTCCAAATAAAGGATGGCATTTTCCTGAAAATGTACTTCATGACATCACATCTAAAGAGAGAAATATACCAAACTCGGTGCATGGTGTGAGCTACCTGTCAGAATGTGAGCTTAAAATATTAACTTTGTCCAAACAACTTGTGTAAATAAAAGAAAGAGGAAGGAGATGGTAGCTTTGCCCATTATTTCACAATTAAATTGAGATTCAAACATTTCCTGACTGTGTGCACACAGTACTTACATGTGAGCATTTAAGTGTTAAACAACAAGATAATGATGGTGTGGCATGACCCACTCCCTTATTTTATTTTCTTACATTAACTGGAACATTTTCTCACATGTGTATTTATAGAAGTAGACACACACAGAAAAAATAAGCATGTGAAGGACACAAGGACTGTTTAGAAAGCCTGAAGGCTAAGTCTGAGCTTTCATTTCCTCTATCCTGCACAACAACACAGCACAGATATACATAGACAGAAAGTGCAACGTTATGAAACTCGCCACCTGCTCAAAGGGACTCTGGTTGTAGACAACTCCACTGTAAGAAGGACACGTAATAGCTACATAACTTCACTTTGTACCAAAACAATCAAAAAACATTTAAAGTGGACTAAATGAAAGATAATCAGTTTGCCTGGGAATCAAATTTCACATGAATTCCAGCAGCTTAGTAATCACGTCAACTGTGAAGTACGATCCATGCGTCATAAACACTTAGATCAATCAATTTCTAAGACACCTGAAGCAGTGGATTTCAACATGATACTGTCGATAGACTTCTTTTTAAGTCACGTTTTGCCTTATCTCTGAGCTTTCTTTCATTCGACAAGACAAGATGCCACATTCTTTCCGAGATGGGCAAGTCATGAAAGCCGAAGGAAGCTCTGAGATGTGAGAAAAAAGTTACCTCTCTGATTCAGTCTGCTACTCTGCTGCCCGCATGAATGAATGGAAAGGAAAGGAAAGGTCTGACGGAGAAAAAAAAACATTCATGAGTGACATGTTTTTCCTTCACTGGTTTTGATCTTCATTATTTACCCTGAGACACTACAGCATTTAATTTAATGGTAATTATCCAGCCCCAACCTGTTACCTTATCATATAATCAGCATTTTAAAATGTAACAGTTTATAGAGTAAAGCCAAACGTTCGCAGACACAAAGACAAACATGCAGACTCTTAGCTTTCCTGTGTTAGGGGAAGTTGCACATTGTTGCGACATCTACGTTTTTGATGAGAGCTCCTTAAAAGACAAACATGTCCATGAAAATATAGTTGGCTCAGGAAGTTTTTGAAGGCTTTTTTCCTCATTCATCATGAATGGGTCTAAAGAATACCGGCTTTAAATGCTATTAATTCAGTTTGGAAAAATCATTATTGATGCACATCATGCTGTGGAGCTTTGTTCGTGTAATCTGCACTCCAGAGATCTTTCCTACTAAGAACGTCCATATAAAATGTATATAATGCTCTCATCCAGATGCTTTTATGAAAAATATCAGTATGCATTAAGTAAACCCATCATCTCTACTTAAAAAAAAACCCAAGGTGTGGTTCATCCAGGACAACCAATCAAAAGCACCTTCTCTCACTATACAGGAGGAAATATTTGATCTACATGTATGTTTAAAAAAGGAATCAAAGCAGTCCAGTGGTTGTTAATGTTACTTCATAGAAAGTATTTCAGCAATTCACACTTCTGAGGCTTTTCTATGGAATGTCTGCATGTTCTCTGCATGTTAGACCTCCAACTTTTTACTCAGGCTTTGCCAAAACAGTGTGTATGTGTGTGTATGTGTGTGCAGCTGACTATGTCCAGGAAGTAACGCAGCTCTCATCCAATAAGAGTGAAAATCAGGCTCCCACCCCAAAGATCATGCACAGAAAGGGATGGATGGAAAGAATATCTATTTTCTATACCACTTATTTATATTCAAGGTTGCAGGGAAGCTGGAACCTATCCCAGCCCCAACAATGAATAGGCGGAAGGTCACCAGACAATCGCAGCATTTGGATGGAAGGATGCTAAATACAAACAAACTCTTTTTGATCTGACAGCAGGTGGCATTCCCACAGTAGTCGATAGTAAATGTTATTTAACATAGCTAGTATTTCAATAGCTATCTGGTTTATGAATTACCAATCAAACATATAAAGTCAGTCTAAATTGACTTTGTAGTTGCAGTCTTTGCATCCAACTGCACAGACTACACACCATCTAAATCCCTGTATTACACATGATTTAATCCAACTTTACATTCTGCACTCTAAACTTGATAAGGGGTGACTATCAGTCTCAGAGTTCTTGGCATGATTTTATGGGGGAGGAAGGGGTGAGGATTGGTGGCGTTGTGAGCCAGATGAAGGTGGAGATTATTCACAGAGAATTGTCTTGACAGTGCTCTGACTGAAACAGTGGCAGGGTGGTATCGACCATTAATCGCATATTGTGGACTAGGCGCCAGCTTCCCACTGGCGATGCACTTTAGATAATAACCTAAATAAGTCTAATAACTATGTAAACAAAGGCTTGTAGCTGAAATTCATTTTAACTTCCCTGTGCAATTTATCATTCTCTGGTCTGAAGGTACATACATTAATATAGCCACCTTGCATAAAACATGCAACATCTCCATCAAGTGCTGAACAGACGTACAGATCATCCGTCTGCATGTAGCCCCCAAAAGATACTTACAAGTTTTTTTTAATATTCATTTTCTCATATAGAAAAGTTCTGCCACAGAGAGAAGTGCGCAATCATAAAAGACACTGTTAGAACTCTTGATCTCACCAAAGCAAGCCTGTTTTCACAGGGTGGGACATCCAGTATGTGTTTGCAATCATTTGGCCTCCAGCTAAAGACGTCCGTTTGAAACAAGAAGCTCAACACACCCATTCTGTCAGAACTTATCAGCCCTTTTCAAAGTATGTAATGAGGATAAATCATGCCATTTCAACCTAAATTAGGACACCTTAACTAGGTCAAAGATTCACAAGAGATTCAGGTGTGGATCAGTTATAAGAGCAAAGGTATGTAACGTTTCACACCCATCCAACTGCTAGTACACCCTTAAGAAGAGACAATAATACACATAAATACATGCATGGACACGCACACGCACAGAGTTAAGTGCTTAAACCTATCTAGCTGATACTACACCCTAAATCCTTTCATCTCTCATTTTAGATCTAGCCCTTCCCTCCGTCCTTCCCTTCTTTTCATCTTTTTTTATTCTTCTCTGTAATCTCTCTGATCTATGCTGCTGATGAATGACAAAAAAAAGAAAAAAATAAAGGGCAGTCTTAGTGAGCTACTAAAAAAAACACTTTTTCTGTGTTGAATTTTTCAATTTTGACAGGTGAAACTGTCATCCACATGCAAAGACAATATTTCAAAGCTTCAGGGTCAAACCACAGAGACTATTGTACAAAGTCAAGAGAAGCATAAGCATAAATGAGGAAATGAACCAGAGCTGCATCTGACTGTTTTTCTGATCCGTTGCTTTTTTTCTACCAAAAAAACCAAACACGTAACGTCATTACGGTTGTATTATGCATGAATAAACACAACAAACCACAGTTCTGGCAAGAATTCAAAACAACTTGAATGCAAGCAAAACTAAAAAAAGCATTGCTAAGATTTGGCACAAACACAAAAGCGAGAGTTGTTTGTTCAGGCCTGTTTGGCAGCTGATATGACCATCTCATCATATCAGGTCCCTGCCCCTCCTCGGTATCACCCACTCATCCTTTCTAAGATCTGCTGAGAGGATGTAAATTGGACAGAGTGGTACTTCATAACAAAAAAGTGTTTTGTTTTTTTGTTGTTTTTTTTAGGTTTGCATATATCAGCTGTGTCTGGGAACATCTGTGTCTCGACACTAGCTCATTTGACAGCCCAAAAATATCTCTGTTAGGTTGGAAAGCTTTGTTACTCAATCTCTGTGGCTACAAACTGAAGCTCAATTTCAATTTTTTCCTTATATGTCCCTTATCCAGAATATTTTTAAGAAGCGTAAACAGCTTAAATCAGTTTTTTTTAAACATATGAATCTAGCCACTTTAAAATGTGATCCTCAAATCACATACATATTCAATCTCTGTGGAAGCGACCTCAGTCTGAACGGTAATGCTGCATTTCATCAGACTGAAGCAAGACAAAGATCACAACTGTGCACCTGTAGATTGGGCATAATTCTGTTGGTTCCTACTGTGGAAACACTGGTAAACACATGAAGCATCCATGTATTTTTCACTAGGTCAAGGGTCGCCGAGGGCTACCATCCTGAACCTTTTAGTGTTTCCTTGTTGCAACACACCGTATTGAAATGAAAAGATTCTCAAACAGCTTGTCGTCATCTACTGCACCTGCTTGTTACTTTAATGAGCCATTGATTTGGGTCAGATGTGCTGTAGCGGGAAAACACTAAAACCTGCAAAATGGTGGCCCTCGAGGACTGGAGTTGGTGACCCTTGAGTGTTTTTCTCTGCATATGCACATCAGTTCAAGGCTGCATACCATTCACACCTAACTGTGATGAAGGTCACAATAAAAGGATGATGTGAATGACCATGCAATAAAGCAGGAATTGTAGATTAAGACCTACAATGTTAGCATAGCCTTGGAGTTGGCCATTCTATTTACAAGTGGTATAACATGGAATTACATGGTAGTGTTATATAGTTGTACACATTTTGTGCATATTTGGTTTGAAGATTAAAATGTTTTCTATTGCTGTTGCCACTTTTTTTCTCAGTAGATTAAGAGCTAGCACCTAGCTTTGAGTGGGAGAGAGAGTCCTAATGGATGGATAGATGCAGATTTATCCAATTTGTTTGACTTTTAAAGAAATAAGAGAAAACACAGTGAGTCAAACTAATGGATTTAATATGCAGTATATGTAAGAACTGTTGGAAAGTTAAGATGATAACATATTCATCACTAATGAAAAAGTGAACAATCAAAAAGAACTGGTTCTCATGCCTTGCTAAACAAGCCTTTAACACCATGGAGTCTTTGCTGGCATGTTCACTCCATGCCAGCTAATGGAAACATGTGCAATCAGCATTTTCTCTTCCAACGATTGTAATGTGTTCAAAGATTATTTGGAAACAAAGCAAATTAAAGTTTGACAATATCTCATTATTAGACTTTGGAGCTAAACATGGGGGCCACAGTGCAGGGATGAACCAAGTCTGAAAGAAAATGATAGACAAAAAGAAGGAATATGCAAATTCACCACCTTAAAAGTAGCCGAGTATTAAGCTTGTGAAAAATCAGACACACACACTCACATTCAAGATTGATGAATCTTTACTTTGAACCTCTTTGGACAAATACGCCGATAAGAAGTGTTCAATTACTGTTCAATTATACTGGGCATATGAGCGAGTGTGTGAAAGTGTGCAGGAAAAAAAAAGCTAGCACGACACAGGAGAGGAGATGAGATTCTTTCCACCTATGTGTCATTTCCTCCCTCCGTCTCTCTCGCTCTCTCTCTCTCTCTCTCTCTCACTCTACATTGCCCCTTTTATATTCTAGCACCACAATTCGTCTAAGGGTTTTCGATCCATCTTTCCAAGCTTACTGTTCATTCCTCCTGCCATTCATTCTGCCTCCCACAAATCAATCAATTATTCTTAAAAAAAAACGTACATGCTGTCAATAGAGTTAATCTTGAATAAATTGCTGGTTTCTGGCAACCTTATCAGATATGTTCAGCTGATGACATAATGGTTTGTAGTGATAAATCCATTTTCCCCATTAGATTTTTCACTTGTTTTGCCGCTTATGGTGTCATCATTGATGTTTGCAGGCATGTTTTGAGTTTAAACGTTGGATAGTAACAACAAATCTGAAAAAAAAACCTCAAAACAGTTTATACTGTTTTAAGCCTGAGCCTGAGACTGTGACTAGATGAATGCAATATATTCAGAAGAGATATGGAAACTTCTAATCACGTGACTGATCAGCTGTTTCTGCTTCAGTTGCAATTACCAACCATAAGAAAGGTTTTGGCTGGTTTTGCATCTTTACTCTCTTGTCGCGTTGTTTATGGTTTGCAAACACTGCACATTTACTTCTATATATAAAAGCCATGCCTAGTTTAAGCAGTTATTCCTGTATCATGAATACAATATCAAGCTTGGTTTATTATTTCTACAAGAAATGTGTCAAACATTCCTATTTTTCTTTTCAAACCTGCAACATTTCATAAATAAGACTATTAGCGTAAAGCTTTAAATCATATTAATAGTGGTATATGTAATAATAATTTTAAAAACACACACAAAAACAAACCAGAAACACTTCTTGTTTGATTGGTATATTCATATTGACTTAATCTGATTGTTTTTCTTCTTTTTGCAACAGTTCAAACTGAAATATTAAGTTTAAAAGTATGTGAAAATGATGTTTTTTACTTTAATGGAAGTTAAATTATTAATCAGTTTTCAAAACTATGTATATTCGTTACCTAATGACTTCTTTCATAGCATCTATCATAGCAGTTCAACTTAAGTAAAAGAAGATTTGGAGGTTTTTGTTTTTGTCTTTTTAATTTGAATAAATAAAGTACCACCCCATTACCATTTGTACATCCATCCATCCATTTTCTACCGCTTAATCCCAGAGCGGGGTCGCGGGGGGGCTGGAGCCAATCCCAGCTGTCAACGGGCGAGAGGCGGGGAACACCCTGGACAGGTCGCCAGTCCATCCAGGGCATTTGTACATCCCTGCTGAGTAAAGATAAAGCCATAATCCCAAAGGTGTTTTTTTTGTTTTGGGTTTGTTTTAAACACACTGCAAATTTAACAAGAATCAAAAAATCAAGATAGGGCAGCATTCAAGCACACAAGCCAAAGGGGGAGCCAAGAACGGTGGTGGGGTGATTCAAAACTCAAGCCTCCTTCAACCAGAAGGCCCAGTTAACTCTCCTGATACCAGCTAAAGTGTCCTTGAGCAAAACATTGAATCCCTGCTGGTCTCTGGTGTGCTGTTCTGTGGGCTGGCAATCTAACAGGAGAGGTGAAAAGAGAAATTCCCCTACTGAGAATTAGTGGAGTATCACAAAAAAGCCTTCGAGTGAAAGTCACCAAAGTTCCACGCCTCACCTCACCACAAAACACTGTGGTGGCAAATTATCTGCCTCCACCTCCATCTGCGTATGTGGCACTCTTTTCTCTTTCCCTCTCTTCCTGTCCTATTATGGACATCGCAAGACCGTTGCTGTCAGGATGACTAAAGATTTGATTCACCGTCTGTCCCTGTCTCATAGTGTATGTGTGTGTGTGTGTGTTAGATAGCAGATAAGAGCCATATATAAACAGCACTTGAAAGCAGAAATGTAAATGTTTAGAAGTCGCTGCAGAACACAGACCATATCAAGATACCAGAGAGGGCAAGAAAGAAAGAGAAGAAGAGATTAAAGCAGAGTTCACACCAGGAGAACAAGCAGACTGCAGACAAGACTCAAGTCAGATTCCAGCCATCAATAAGGCTTAGAGGAATTTAGCATCTCAAAGCTATACTTACAAACTCTTTAATCTGTTACTGAATGCACCAAGTTTTATAAAGCATGAGCAGGATGAATGAGACACCTGTGGAACTCTGCTTCTTCAGATAATCTTGTTCGTGAGTGTTTCAGCATTTATTGACAGGTGGATGAGTCGGTTCTCACAGAGATTTTGAGGTTTATTTTCAGTAAAACACCTATCCAAACAATGATCGTTTCCCCCCCAAAAAAGACAAACATTTGTCCCAAATACAGATGTTCTTAGAACCCTGTTTAAGCCATCCAGTCCATCCAGTAGCTCCATCATCAAAGCAAAAATGTAACAAAAAATGTAAAAAATAATGTCTTCATTATTATATGCACTGTAATGTAATGTCTCATATAAATTTATTACTGACTAGAAGGTAAAGATTTGTCTGGATATTCATGGTTGTGCATTTGAGGCCATTTTCGGTCTATTTTTCGACTATGAGACACCAGTATATGTTCTCTTCCTGACATATGAAAAAAAAAAGCCAGCACACATTCACTTAAACATGTCACCTTTGTGTAATTGGCTTCCCCTCCAGTAGATGCATGTTAGCTTCAGTTGCCCTGCACACACACACACACACACACACACACTGAAACTTGAACAAACTTCATCAATCAAATGTGACAACTTTCATGCAATAATGCCAGTGCTTGCAGATTGTGAGATGCATATCGTTGGCAAATATGTATAAGAGTGTGCACCTGAATAGATTTTATTCTCCGTCTGTAAAATTCTGTCTGTGCACACCTTTTTGCAAATCTTTGTGAATGTGTGCTCAGTTGCACAACTGTGTGTCTGCATGTATATGCATGCAAGTAAGTGAGTAATAGTTAGCAGAAGCTTGTTAACCTCAGAAGTCCTTACCACAGCCCTGACATTTATGCCAATTAGACAAAATAAAGGATGAGCAAAAACATAAACCAGACAAATGAAAGAAAGGATAGAAGACAGTTTTTACTAGAGAAAAAATATATACTAAAGTTATTACTATTGCCATGTTGGAAACAGTGTCCACTAGAGATATTTAAATGGTAATAGAAAGGGAAGCAACTGCTGGAAAACAAGTAATGATTAGAGAGACATAGAGGTGAACCAAATACAATTCGTTTCTGATCCAAGGTAAGACGTGCACACACAAAAAAGGAAAAACTGACTGATAGAGATCCAATTGATTCTTCAAAACCATGTCAGACATTTTTCCTGACCAACCGATCTTACAGTCAGACTAACTGGTCAACAATATGAGAAACGGCCAACTTTGCGCTCCAGATGTAGCAGAAAGAACAAAATCACAATGTCTGCGGCAGCTTTCAGCGAAATAGATGCATTGAGATGTGGACAATCCCAGGTTTTACTAGTTCATGCAGTTCATGGAGCTGCAGAACGAGCTGAATATTTCCAACAGAAAGAACTCTACTTGCACACAGGTAGGGATTCAGAGACTAAAGTTGGTCAAAGAAGACAAAGTAGGAGATTTGTAAACTCATTTGTGAGAGTATGAACATCGCTGAGGTGCGTTAGCTGAAACAAAGATGCTGAAAAGATAGGAGCTTTTATAGATTTCAGACAGTTGTCTGAATTTTTTAAAGAACTAATAAAAAAAGGATTTGGACTAATCTGACTGCTTATTAAAAGTCGTATGCGACTTTTAGGATGTAACATGCTAAGTTTAAATGCAATTGATTAAAATGATACTGTTGCAGTGTTTCTTGAAATACAGAATTTGCTCAAATAATTAGAGCACATAAAAAGGAGACATGAGTTAGTTAGTTTCCTGTCACTGCAAAAGAAAAACGTGCATCTCTACCACACTGAATCATCAACGGGTGACTTATAAAGAATCTGAAAGCGAGCAGAAGTTTTACAGTTTTAATATGTATGATGTCAAAAACTTCACTGCTCTCTTTTCTTTTTTTTCCTGCATTTACTAAATACAGTTTTTGTTTTGACAGCTACAGTGTCTGCATGAATGATCAGGTCTGTGTTTAATTTGTTTGTCAAACTCTTCAATATACATTACCAATACCACCCTTAATTACAGGCTTTGTAATTAATTCAACTAAATTAATAACATTTTAATCATGTAACAGTATTTGCCCCAAAAAGCAACATTTTTCATTCAAATAGATAATCTTGGATGATTAAATACACATATACATATATGTACACTACACATATACATTATTATTGCAAACTAAAGCTGTCTAAAGCCTTAATGTTGGAAAAGTATCATGTCCAATTCCGACAGCAGCGTGAAGCTGGATGCTACAAGAGGACCTCGCCTCTTAGGTGTTTTTTGAAAAGGGGAGGAGAAAAAAAGTAAACAATACATTGCTTTAACACTAGTCACCTAAAATTCCCAAGATCACCATGCAAATTCTCAATGGGGACTAATCACTAAATATAGTGCCAAAGTTGCCAATATCTTGACTGAAGTATGTGTGTGTGTATATATATATATATATATATATATATATATAATACATAATATATATATATATATACACACACACCCACACACACATAAATAAATGTACACACACACAGACCCTACAGGGCCTTTTTTTTCCACATTCGACCATATGGTGCAGACAGGCGTATGGAAACAATTCTCTTAAAACAACACACAGTCTATACTTCTGAAAACTGCCACACAACTACACACATATTCTCTTGCTCTCTCCCTTTCTGTCTCAAACACACACACCAGACAGTTAAAGCTGCTGAGACAGTTAAAGCTGCTGAATGAATTGCTGCCTTGTTCTGTAGTGCACTAATGGTGAGGAACCTGCTATGGAGATTACCACACAGACACACAAGTTCACGCACATACACACACACAAAGAGGCTTAGCATTAAGCATTCTAGGGCACTTATCCATTAGAGTGGTTAGTTATTTTCCTCAATCTGAAAGTAAGTATTCAACTTAATATTCCGGCAGAGGTGGTTGTAAATCTGCTCCTTTAAGCACCTGGCTCAGATGTCTGCAAACGCTGGATCTCTTCGGCACCAGAGAATGGAGCTCGACTATACAGTCTCACTCTTACTTTACTTTTGTGGCATTAGATAATTGTGCTATCAACATGGTACAAACAACAACTGGCCTCTAAATTCAATGCTTAACAGTTTAAAAAGTCACAGAAGAGTGGAGTAGCTTTGGACTAAAAAAAACATCTAAAACCTTTCAAGAAAATGCAAGAACTGCAGTGACTTCTCTGTTTAGGAGTAAAAGCATAATTACCTAGAAGCATTCATTATCAAAGCAGACCATGTGAGAGATTTAAACATTCCTATCTACTCTGCAAATTAATAAACTGCCAGAGCTAAGAGGATGACTTTTGCCAAAAAAAAAAAGAGTGTCCTTCACAGAATCACCAAGCGTTTTTTTAGTCAGATTTTACTACAGCAATTTCAATGGCAATAGCCCTGAAGCTGTCTCATGCCCAAAACCTGAGCAGAATGACTAAAAGAAGCACCTACACCTCCTTAAATATGCCTTGAGATCACAGCATTATCATAAATTCATTTATCTCTTTTTACCTCTATTTTTCTTACAATTTGACCCACATCAGTTTACTGTGCTATTGAAATAGTGAAAGTAATTTCTCAGTTGTGTTGCCTGACAGTAGTTAAATCCATTTTGTTACCAATTTGCTTTTATCCTCCTGCATTCAAAGACACAGCAGGTATTCCAATATTCTTAACAATATGAAACGTTTCATGTTCCATTACAGACAACTGGCCATGAAAAGATTCAGGAGTCAAAATCAACAGTGTTTGTTATTGCTGTCCAATGTATCCGAGGGAGTCAAAGCAGACATAATATCCCTTTTTTTCAGCTCGACTTACTCAGCATTGATTTGTTGAGATTAAGTAGGAGAATTCTGCTAGACATGTTGCTATGAAAGAGAGCAGAGGGAGCACTGACTCATCTCACAGAGAGGAAAACTCCCTTTTCTGGTAATAAGGAAGAAACTGCACATAACTGTATGTACTCATTCAATTAGCTGCTACTGCTTCTGCAGCTAGACGTTTCAGCTCGTTTATATATCCAGTGATTATAAAATGGCAAAAAAGATTAAGCAGAATATGAAAAAAAAAACAAAAACATAATGGTGGGTGGTCTTAAAAAATATTTCTACACCTTTACAAATGCACAAAAACATAAAATGTAAAAGAAAGATTTTAACAGTAGGAATTTTTTACATAAAGGATTTTTTTCCTTTCAACATTCGAGGTAACCCTAATAAAAGAAGTCAAAAGAAACTAGATGTTTCTTCCTCCCTTCATACAACATTTAAGATGACTGACAGGCATGTGTGCATCACCACTGCAAGGAAAATCAAATTAGAAACTAAGTAAACAGAACCCACCATCATTGATTATTATATCATATAAAACATGACTGCAAGCTGCTTATTTAGGGTGACAATTGACCCAAATTTCTGTGTTTTGACTAGCTTGGGTGCTGGCAATGTTGATTCTCTTGTCGTACATTTCTGCTATAAAGCGCACTGAAAAGGAGAATCCTACATTAACAATCACAACATGTCGGTCAAGTCATGTACAAACAGAAAACAGTACACAGAGACATTTACGGCACATCTGTTGGGAGCACATTTGTTTCCTTCTTTTTGATAATGTTGGCTGTGCATTGCCACACATACCAGCAGTCCCTCGCCACTGGCAACACAATCAAACACACACAGCATATGACTGTGAAAATCACCGCAGCATGGTGACCGACTTGGTTGCATTTGGCTTTGGTGGGCACCTGGATATGAAAAAACAACCATTTGGAACTATCTGTGAGCCCTCAGCTACTATGTTTTTATTGTTCTGGCAAGTTTCTCTGCTGCTGCCAGGCAGCCTGGCTGCTGCAGCACCACCATTAGCCACCAGCCTGTCAGCTCCCAGTGGTGCTGTCCATAATCGCCCAGCGGTTCTGGTACCGTCAACCTGGCAGCAGAACTATCAGCAGCAGCTTCAGTGAATGGTTTTCTTTTTCTTCTGCTTTTTTTCATCATTAGTGAACATTGTTATGGAGCCCTGAAGGAATCCCTGAAACCCACTGTGTGTTTTGAGTGAAGTGCCGACTGATCTCCAAACTTTTCCTGTGATGTCAGGATATAAAGTTAATGGTGTAGGTTGCGACGGTTA
Source organism: Pseudomugil gertrudae (assembly GCA_037177535.1). Lineage (NCBI taxonomy): Eukaryota > Metazoa > Chordata > Actinopteri > Atheriniformes > Pseudomugilidae > Pseudomugil > Pseudomugil gertrudae. The sequence goes on from JBAMHV010000018.1 coordinate 14,532,460, forward strand.
ACTGGTGTTATAGATGACATCAGCAAGGCACGTCACTCCCATAGCTAATACATGGTAAAATACATTTCATATCAGCAAAGTCTGCCTTTGCAGCAAAGCATAAAATATTCTTAGTATGCTTTTTGTCAGTATAGGCAGCCATAGTTGAGCTGACTTAGCAGTAGTTTCTGTACCTCACACAGGGCTGTGACTGCAGTGATTTCTTTTCCTTTCAGACACACCAGGAGCAACACACAGCTGTATAGATTACCAGCATACGGATTAAATAAATACAGTCTGCACAGAGCTTGTTAACACTTGTTCAATTGGCTACAACACAAATTTTGGAAAACCAAATATAAAGGACACACCCACATATGAGCACACCCGTACAAAAGCATGCGTGCAAGTTGCATGTTCACTATAACAAGCAGGTAGGTCAAACACAAGTACATTTTTCCTCCCAAAGAAAGTATATTTGCTGTTGGGAAAAAGTTGTGATTTTTGTCCAACACAAAAATAACAAAAAAATACACAGAAAGAAAAGTGAAAGGCATTTTAAGATTGTAATGCATGAAAGCTAAGACAGATAAAAACCAAGTGAAAACCAACCTTACCAGTTTCTCTATCAGCATAACTCAAATATATTAGACTCACATTCATGCACTCTCTAACCAGACTGGTGAAAATAAAGGATGACTTGATCTCTGTAACTGGAACTTTTTTGTCTTTTACATTCCCTCAGTTTTGCCTAATAACTAAGAGGTTAAATAGATTTTCCCTCAACGGCTGTGGAAAATTAATAAACCAAGGCACTACTAAATGCCAGTCAGTTCTGGCTGGGAAAAAGCTCCTTGCAGATTTTGTGCTTTAGTAGCTGGATTGTAGGAGAACAACGTCAGAGGAGTTTAGGTGTAAAATCCAAGAAGAAAAAAGTTTTAGATTTTTGCAAGAGAGATAGCAAGATACAATTCTGACCTTATCTTATGTCACGACAATGACTCACAATTTGTTTTCATATAACAAACATGTGTTCTTCCATTTAGACATATTACTTTTTGGTGTGATTCGGTTATTGTATATTTCAAAGAATACACAATTTTGCATTTATTTATATTAACATTAACTTTTATCAGGACTGGTTCATAATGATATCATCCTTCAGGGTATGACAAAGCTAGCAATATACTACCATACATTACACCTTAAATGGAGAAGGCATTTTGGAATGACCCTGGTGACTGTGGATGCAGACAGATCTGCACCACGCTGAGTGTTTTCACAATATTTTGCTTCAAGTAGTCAACAATCTGGGCTCACAAAGAATTATAGTTAGTAATGATACTGTCTCAGTTCAGAAAATGAACTGTCTCAGAATGTGAAATAGCCATACACAAGCATGGGACATTGGAATTACAGTACACTTTTTATTTTCTATATCTTTATTTGAAAGAGGCTTTATCAAGGCATTTCACATATTTACAGTTTTGCCCTTGCCTCATCCTTACAAGACAAAAAATACAAGACATAAACTTGAATTAGTCAATATCATTCAGGCAACATTTACACAGAAAATGTAACCTTCTAAAGAAAACACTCATTTCCTCTAATTTTCAATATATTACTGATAAATACTTGAACAAGAAATGCAGAAACTACAATGTTTCCAGTTCACATGTTTTGTGCATCAGTTGACAACGTAATAAACAGCTGCAATGAAACATAATCAACACCTATTTGCGTTAAAGTTTAGAATCCATTCCATCCCTTCAGCACTGGTTAGCAACCTTCTGCTTTCTAAATGCAGCTGAGCTTTTATTACATTGTGTTTCAGACTGATATGTGCTGTGTTTTACTTGTGTGGTGCCAGTTTTATCAGCGAAAGTTGTGTTCCCTGCATGTTGTGGGTTTCTGCAACAGAATATTTAGTTCATAAAATTTGCACACAGACTCATTGGCTGTCAAAGAATCTGAACAGAAGATGTCTTTTACGTGTTTATTGTTTCTGTATGCAGAAAGCCAAGGCTGTGTGCCTGTGTCAAAACGTCCCTAAAATGTGCTTTCTGAGTGCGAACCCAACACATTGTGAATGTGCTCCGAATTCGCACCACAAAGACACCCTGATGCACGCACATGGTCAAATCAGTCCCCATTATCTGCAGTTCCTAAACTCAACATTACATGAATCTGAAAAATGAGCCAAATTACGCCAGCAGCACAGGGCTCTCTGCTACAGCGATGGCTGGCTGTCAAAGAGTCAAAATACCTCAGCCATGTAAACAAGTTTACCTTCATAACTGTGAGGGGAGTGAATTTTTTATAGTAGGCAGCTCGGAGTTTGATAGATGTTGCAAATTCCCCCTAAACTCACAGACTCCTCAATGCCCATTTTTGCATTTTATTGCTTTTGATGGTCACACATGAGCCATACAGGACTACACTGCCCCCATTGTTTTGTGTTTTTTTGTGGTACTGATTCATTTGTTTCATCTGGGTATGCAACCACAAGCTCGCTGAGGACAGATGAAAATATTTATGTAGAAATGTAGAAGATGGAAAATGGCCCCATTTGTGTGCATATGAATATTACAGCATATTTGTAAACAATTTGTAGCAAATGTACAGAAAAAAACAAAACTTTGAGAAACACGGTATCTAACAAACTGTGTCATGTTGGTTTATTTCATTTACTTCATTGTTTACTTTATTCCATAAAGTAAAATAGATCTTTAAAAATTCACTTCATATCAATGCCTCGTCTGGTGTTTCCATCAACATTTTGTTTTGCACAATTACAAAATATGCATTTTTGTAAAATGCATGGCATGTTTGAAAACATCCAACGTACTTGGTTTTGTAGCTAATTGCTGATATACTGTACGTTTTATACACCAGTAGCCATCCTAACTTTAATCAAGTTATTAGAGCCAAAGCAATCAATTAACAGCTAAACAGAGACTCTGTCCTCCTCATTAATTTGTAATGCCAAAGTGATTTACAGGCCTGCTAAGTGTTAACTGAAAACAGGCCAAAACCACTTTACCGTGAAGAGAAAATGAGATAACAGTGTGATGACACCGTCATGTTTGCTGCCTTTATACAAATAAAGTTAATAGAAGAACACAAACAAAGACAGGATCAAACTGAAAGCTCATCCAGAGGATGAACACACATATGTCACTTTGATCTTTGATTGATTCCTTGTTCCTTAAGCCAGTCGATCATTACAAACTAACAAATTAAGTCATTAATTGTCATGACAGCTGGTGACACCTCCTTTATAAATCTTTTTTCTACATAATTAATAGGCCTTAATTGGGATTAATTAGAATTATTTTGTTGTTTGGGATTATGAGGATGGAGGAGCTGTGTGTGTGTGCTCATGAATGTGTAATAACTCTTTGTACGGTATGATGCATGAATTATGCTTTGCTGTCCTGCACACAAACAGATATATTTGTATTCACACTGAGATACTGACAGCAAAGTTGTTAATGTGTGAAAACTAAAACCTGTGCCCTGCTGTAAAGTTGGATGAGGTCATCTCACATACAATGAAGTAGCTTGCGGTCCATTATGTGCATTCCGAGAATGAGCACCAACATCACCACACACACAGAAGTGTGGGATTGATTTGCCATTTTAGTCTAACAAGCTGTCTGTTTACATTGGTTCAGCAGTGGTTCTCATCTTTTAAATCTCTGTCTTATTATTCATAATGTCATACAAGTATTTCATCTTATTTTTCAGGATTGTACATACTTGTCATACTTTCTTAAACTGCACTGTGATGGTTTGTTGTGCTCTGATTAGCATGCTTCCCAGTACTGCCCTGTAACATATTCAGTCACAACATTCAGGACTGTTTCTGCCATCAGACCTCGTTAGAGTTATAACTAGGGCTGGGCGATATAGAAAAGGCCAATAATTTTTTTTTTTATTTGACATATTGACAATTATTTAAACATTTAAACAGACATAATTTAAGTGCAATCTGGCCATTTTTATGTGGTTGTGTAATAAAGTTATGCATCTTCACTGGTCTCACAATATGATTCTACTAAAAAACGATCTGGTCTTTGATATATCGCAGCACATTGCTACTATCTTCATCAGCAAGTACAAGTAGTTAGATAATTCCCTCTCTATTTCTTATTATATCAGAAATCAAGCTTAATGCTCAAGTCCTTTTATGCCATTTTTACCTATGTTATTATATTGTTCCATTGTAGAATAATCAAGAAAAGGCAGCTCTCTAGTAGTGATAATTTTTCCATCATTTGTGGCCAAAATAATGTAAAGTACTCAAGTTAATTTCTAACTGAATACAAATACTGTTGAGCCAAACTGTTGTTTTTGTTGGACAAAGCCGTTTTAATCCCTTTAGTTCTTTCGTGCATGCTAATCGCTAGCCTACCAATAGTATTTTCTATTGACTTTAGCCATAAGCTAGCATTGCTTTTTATACATTTAGATGTGTATGAATGCATTTCATGTATACTAGATTAGTTTCACAGTTTTATTAATTAAAGGTTTGAAGCTCAAGGCATTGTTAGAAACGGTAAACTGGTTTCCAAAAAACATTGGACAAACCTGTGGTGATGTCACATGTGAATTCTCTATAGTTCAACAGGTTACTTATGTTTTACACTGAACCTGGCTTTGTTGGAACACAGAACCAGAGCACCATACACAGAAATGCAGGAAGCTCTACTGAAACAGAGGGAAAGAACGCAAGGGACTCGCTGCCGCTGAGAGGAGCTGAACTTATTTGGGTATGCAACATCACAGAAGCAATCTTTTGAATGCTTTATTGTGCATGTTTGTGTGCAGCGTGACCCTCAAAGTGTCTTGTGGGCAAACTGAACTGTCTCTACTCTTCATTCCTCAGTTTTATACAAATCTGAAAAAAATGCTAGTTAAATCTGACTTGTGAGATAACATCAAAAACTATGCTACTCCAAAATACATGCACATGCAAACAAAACTATAACCATGAACCTAAGCATACATATGAAGGCATGCAAACAATCACATGCAATGACATAGTAACGCACACACACACACAATCAGAAACCATGTTTTAAAGAATCAAGCAGCTCAAAGCAATCCACCCTGCTGAAAAACCTAACCAAGCAAAGCCACTACACCACATAATGAAAAACATACAAACACACACTATCAGAGGCGCGACATTTGACTTTGATGTGGACAAATCATTAATCCAAACATTCATTCACAGAAATGCTCTAAAACTCACACGAAATAACACCACAGAGCAATAAAAAACAGGCACAAATGTCAGTCAAACTCCCTGCTTTTTTTAGTTAAAGGGCTGTTTCATCAAATGGATTTTAAGAAAAAGAGAAGAAAAAAAAGATAAAAAGATAATGGAAAAGTCCTCCACATTTTTACATCTAGTGTAGTCTTTCTGATAGTTTGTACTTCTATTCGAGGAGACTAAGAGATCCACCTCAGTCTTTTGTGGTTGTACACATATATTCTCAAAAGATAAAAAACTGAAAAGTTTTAACAAATAAGTTGCTCTGATCATTCAGAAACATCACTGTTGGCAGCTTAAACTCTTTTAAAAAAACAGACAGCTACCAATAAAATCAACAAAAAGAGCCTGACTACGTGGATACAAATGAAAACAGGCCTATAAAATATCAAATATTCACATATCTGTCTGTTTGTATTATTTTAAGGAGTTTTGTATTAGGCATAATTCAATAAAATATAATGGTGTTAACATAAACACTCCATTAAACAAATCTGCATTTTAGCAGTGGACAAAGCTAACTAAACAAAAAAAAATAAATCACAGCAGCTTTAAGCTCACACATACACAATGACTTCATCTGAACAAATCTGCATTTCCTGTAGTACAATAACCTGCATGTGTCATTGTGGACATAAAGAAGATACAGCAGCAGGCCATTTTCTCTTGCGTTAGGACATTTATTATTTGATTTCTTTCTACCTAAACAAATTTTGACATTTTTCTAAAAAGCACATAACTGCCAAGAGATAAATAATCCTTCAGCTACTGCAAAAACTGTATTCCTTTCGCTCACTGGTGCTTATCAACATCACTGACTGTATTCTGTAAGGGTGAGGTCAAAGTTTGCAACTGTATCTGCTGAATGCAAATAATTGTATCAGAAAAAATCTGTTAACAGTACACCACTGGCAGCAACTACATATTTTGCATAAGCATTTAATCCTAGATAACCAATCGACCAAACGACTACCTCCAATTTTTACTGAGGGTGAAGAACTAATGAGCTCTGCTAATGAGGCTTACTGAACTGGAATGCAACAGAGGGTGCTTGATAGAAGGGCAGGTATTATCTGGCTGTGATTCAGTCACTCTGCTGTATAATCCTGGATGCATCCTTAGACTTCTTCTGAACACAGTTCATTCAAGCTGCACAAGAATCAACAGCTGCACATTTAAGCTCGCAGCATGTGCAGCTTTCCGAAGCAACACAAAGTCACTTCCTTCAACCGTAATGAGTTAGAAAAGTTTATTTCATCTCATTTGCTACTCTGCAGCATCAGTTATCAGTCATTTAGAGAAGTCTCTTCTGAATATGGTTTAAAAAGGGACAAACAAGCTGCTCTTGCCCTCTTTGGTTTCTTATGTTAATGTGGGCACAAGTAGCATTTGCTTTAAAGTGCAAAATAGTACACACACAATTTTTTTCCTGCAGATAATTGTTTTTTAAAAATGGTTCCACTGAAAATAAATAGTTATTAAACAATAATGTTGGATATGACAGAATATTTTAAAAGAAAAAAATGACTAACTGGTACTAACCAGGTAAAAAAAACTATTCTTGTGTAAAAAATGGCTGAACTAATGTCACGTTTTAGCAATTTTGTGTATATTAAGGTATTTCAAAAAGTTTTTTTATAAATTGCTTTAAATCATAAAGTCTTAACAGCAGACAAAGTGTTCATACTTTTGCATTAATGATAAAAAAGAAGACATGATTAAAGCATATATCCTACCTCTGCTGATCATCAGGTTATAAAAACATCACGGCCAACTCCTGGCTTTGGCATCAGCACTCTTTAAGCAGCTTGTTTAAACCTTGCACTGCAACCGTCCGTCCGGCAGTGCAGCTCGCCTATGGGTCCTCTGTACTCCACACCAAAGTCATGGAAAGCACAAACCAGGTGTCGGCTCCAAACTAGTATCCCTCCATCTATTTAGGTCCACACAGCTCCACAGAGTTCCATAAACACCAGAGCAAAAAATTTTCCGCTTCTTTAACTTTTCCTTAGAAAGGTCTGCAGCTACAAGTAGCATCAGTCAACTTTAGTCCAAGAGTCTTCTGCTTAACAGCTCGACATTATGGCTGAGTTTGAACTGTAGACTGTGGAAGATGTGCTATGCAGGGTCCTTTCTTAATGCCCCTTGTTTTGGTCTTTTCAGCTCAAACTCAAGTCTGTAGTCATCTTAACAACCTGGGAAAAAGAAAGGACAAAAACAAATTTAAAAAACTTGAGTGTATTTGCAACAGTAACAGTAGGATATATTATTATTATACAAGTCTAAAAATGACTCATCAAATTGTTTTAGTGAGCTCAAACTTTGAGGGCCTTGCTGAAACTGTCCACACAAAATGCTCAAAATATATATTTCATTTAATCACCAGGTTTAACAGGTGACATCATCCTTTAAAAAAAAAGAAAACCTATACAGTGTTTGATCATTTTATTTATTATTAAAATTTGATCTAATACTGTGGAAAAAAATACCATGTATGCATCATGTTCAACAGATCTATAAGGACAGATTGGGCATGATGAAAGTTGGTCCAGTCTCCATATACAAAGGTAATATTCAGTCACTTAGGAAAAAGTGTTCATTAGATTGAGCAGAGCAAAAAGAAAAAAGAACCCTGCAGCAATCAGTAGCAACAGAATCCAGTGTCTCATTTTCTCTACAGTATTATTCACTCAATTTCAACATTGATCGCTCTTTGAATCAGAAGAAGGCGGTAATCGATGAGTAATTTCCATATCACATTTTCAGTGGCTGTAACCGTTAACAACTATATTTCCTGAACTCTGTATTCTCTTCAGTTAAAAAATTTGGGCTCTTCAGTTGTCAGTTCCCCCTTTTGTTGCCTCAACCACAAAAAACACCCCACCCTCCTTGTCTGTACCACTCCTCTTTCTTTCTCTCTGTGCCACCCCTTCTTCTTTCCATCCATCCGGTCTCTCTCTGCCTCTTACCGCAAATCTAAATCTGAGCCTGTATTTATCCTCAGCCAGTTTCCTTGAGACAGTCTGAACAGTGTGTGTGTGTATATGTAGGTGTGTGAATCGGCAATGGATCACGGACAAGTCTCACACGCACTATTTAATAGCAACAGGCTAGAAAAACTTCTAATAGTAATGCAGATAGATTCCAGAGTGGTTTAATAAAAAAAGGATAGGTATTCATTTCCTGGACAACATGTTCAGTGGTTTACCTTTGGTCTGACCACTTCCACATACAGCTTTAACTTTGTTTGGACTAAAGATAGAAAGTGAATACACAGTGTGGAGTGAGTCATAATGAAAAAATATGGATATCCACTCTTTCAAAAAGGCTAAAACAATTGCTGGCGTAAAGCATAGAGCACATGATGAGTCATTACTGAAATTATGAGTCATTTTAAAGACCCGCCTATCTTTAAAAATGTTGTTTTCATGGATAAAAGTATGTTTTTGACCAAATAAAAATATATTTCTTCCAGGTGGCCATTAGGAATAAAACAGCTTCTGCCTCTAGGTAGCCCTATAAATCATCTGAACAAGCCAAACATAACTCTGTGTGGACTAAATGCTAAACTACAGACACAAAAGATCATGCTCATGCATTCTAATGATTTCTCCAGGCTGTAATATCCCGGCTGTCAAGTTACCCATGACGCACATGCATATACACAGATATGTTTCCTGTTCACATAATAGTATTAGCTAAAAGAGTGGAGACAAAGTATGAATGTTTCTTCTTCAGCGATCAAAAGCAGCAAGACGACAACTGAAGAGCAATTTACTGATCAGTTGCACAAAAGGAAACGAAATGGGAGCGAGCGGGTTTCGTTTTAATAAATGGAGCTGTGACTCAGGCGAGCACCAGCTTACTCATTTACTTAAATCACTGTCTTTAGCTGCCTCCCTCTTTGTATCTCCCAATTTTTTTCTGTCCTCCACAATGACTCCCCCTCCACACTCCTCCTCTTACTAATGCAACTTCCATTTTCACATCACACGTCCGTCATTTTAAACTCTCCATCTCACTTTTCCTCCTTCCATGTCTTTCCCATCAATCCATCACCAGACTCTGTCATTTTTTAAATGCTTCTTCTGTCTGTTTTTCCACTGTCAATGTGCCCCCCCCCCGGGCCACCATCACCGCAGCCACCACCCCCTGCGTTCAGACCCCCTCCTCTTCTCTGTGAACGTGTGTGGTCCGGTCCGACTATAGACCGTTACATTGTCCCAGACAGGTTGGACTGCGCCACTGGCCAGCAGACGATGGGGAGAGAGGGAGGGAGGTGGAGTGCGGGGGTTCCTAGGGAATGTTTGTTTTTCTGTTTCCAATTTGGTCCAGCCTGAGGAACTCCACACTCCGCTCTGTCTCAAACACACCATTCATGACGGCCTGACGTACATGATTACACACAAACACCCACTCAGTAACTCTGGGCCCGCTCACTGGCGCACACGCATGCACGCCTACAGATGTGCGCACATGTACCCACACACACGTTTAACATCCTCACTGCTTCCTGACAACACATACACACATGTATATTTATGTGCATGAGCAACAATGCGTGCAAGCACCACTCAAATGGATTTTAAATCATTTTTGCCATGCAACATGAGTCCTTCACTCTTCCTCTCATATTTTATTGTTTTCTGATTTGTTATTGCTAATGCCATTTCAAATGACATGGTGGTCAAACTAATTATGCCAGTTCCTTCCTTGTTTTTCTATCATTTCTTTCCCTCCGTCCTCAAGAAAATGAATGCCTTTGAATGGCGTTTTTGATGTGTGAGCTTCGCCAATTACAGCACATGGAGCACATTGTTTCAAACTGTACTTAACTCTTTCCTCTGAGATGGGTACTTTGGTTTCATTGCTGGAATTTGTATGTTTTTTCATCAGTTCTTAATCATTTAGGAATTTATATTTAGGGTCTTTGAAGGGAAAGAAGACATGCAACACTGACGGTCACAAAAGCAGGGCAGTACATGTGTTTACAACTAAAATTATTTCCAACAGAGGTCCGTTATAAGGTATTGGATGGAGCAGTCAATTACATGGTAAACTTTTACGCTTGAGCTGATATTCTGATAAATGCCAGCACACAGACAGGTCAAATGTTCTGGTAAACAGATGTTATTGTTTTGTGTGTGTGTTGCGTTTCTCTTTATGTGTCTAAACTCTAAAAATTACATTTTAGGCCAGAGCTAAATTTAAAAAATCTAATCAAAAACCTGATAACCAGATATTTTACTATATTTTTTTATATAAAATGTGTGTTTATCTACAGAAAGTTTGTTAAAAGTGAAACATTTTACTAAGAAAGTATGGTAACTAAAGACTTTCACAGCAGCATTTGATGCTTGAAATGTCAAGAGTAGGATGATGACTCTGCAGCCCAATTGTTTGCTCTGAAAACACAAGCAGAAAAACTAAAGTAGATCTTTATTGTTGTTGCTGTTGACTCATCACTGCTGCAGCATGGATGAGACATTAAGCTGAGAAAGAGATTAAAAATCAGATGCCCGATTCAAACCTAGTCTGTAATTACAAGAGCCATTAAATACTCAAAGAATAATCTTGGAATTTACGTCAACATTGACGTAAATTTTAATTCATATAAAATTTCAATGACATCATTGAGATGCTTTGTGATTTATTCAAAACAAAAATCACCCAACAAACAAAGTGGTTCAGTTTTAGCTCATTCTACAGTTATCTGTAGTCACCCAAAGCATTTTGAACACACCACCAGCTCTGCATTTTAGTCAGGTTCCATGCTTGTGAATGATTTCTTCTTCCCAATTCCTGTTATGATCCGGCTGGCATTTGGTTCTGGTTGGTTTAAATGTCTAAAGTGTCATTTTTGACCAAGAGACACAGCCATTTTCCACAGGGCTAAGCACCCCTTGACAGTGCAAAAAGACTATTTCTTCATGCATATCAATCTATACTTGTTTTTCAACAAATCACGATGTTGTCCATAAAAACCGGATGGGAGAGGGTGAATTATGCACCCAGCCCCAAAAAGCAATCCTTGTTTTATTAAAAAGGTTTAACTGTAAGCAGTACAACCACATTACCTGGAACACTGTGTTGAATGTTTATCCTTTATAAAAGCTAAAAACCTCTGTACTAATGCAGTCTTTATTATTTTATTTAATGAGTGAAAACTGTGTTAAACCAGTTTTCTTGGAAATCATGAAATATAGTTTGTTTTTTACTCTAATGGCTCCAAGTGGAAGAAAAATGGAGTAGACTATGAGCAGCAGAGGAACAGCGGACACTAAAAGCTGATTGTTCTTATCAAAGACATGTAGTGTTGATTCCTATTTAGCTGCACAAAAAGTTTGAATAAAAGTAAAGCAACCAAACCACCAAGAAATTTAGCATATTTAGTCAAACATAAGATCACATTATTGAGGATTTTTTTTAAGTAAACTTAAAATCTACAAAATTGTAAAATAAAATGCAAAAACAACTGCAACCTTTTGCACTACATGCGTCAATATTCACTTGGCTCAAACTCAATCCATGTGCACAGATTTATTTTCACCTTCGTGCAACAGAAGCAAAAACTTCATCAAGTTTGCTAAGACACGAGAGCACATTGTGCCAGTTCTTGTGGACATCACTAAGCAACCTTGATTAACCAGATCTTTCAGCTACTAGGGTGAAAGCCAAGGGAGGGGCCGGGCTACACAAAGCCGCGAGCAACACCCAAACATTTCAAACTGAGCTCTGACACAGATTCACGTGAAAGTTACTAACACATTGTCACTTCCCCTGTAATAAAGAGGATCTTCTTGGTGCCTCTAAGTAAATAAATAAACAATCCCAGTCTTCCTGTAACAGAAAGATTCTTTAAGAAATATCACTATTTTAGAATAATAAATAAGTTTACTAAATACTAAATAAGCATGCAGTAGAAATAATGGATTTTTAGTTGTTACCCAAATATTTTAATAAAACTGTTAGCCAAAAGTAAGAAAACAGAGGGAAATGATACCCAAATGACAACTGTTAAACTGCAGCTATGTCTGGTAGAGGAGACAAACTTACCAACTACAATCAAAGGAGTACCCACATCTGCCTCGTGAACGGTGTTAATGTCCTGCCTTGATGTACGATAGTAGCAGGGAACCATGAGCTGCATAAATCAACACGGGACTGTTGATTCTGACCTTGCGCTCCACAGCTAAGACTCTCATACATCAAAAATAATGGAGAACAAACTGCTTCAGTGGTGGTTGTAGGCGTAATGGAAGGAACTGGTAGCTGCATAAATCAACATGTTGATTGTTGACTCTTGCCTGGCTGTCTTTCCCCCCCAAAATTCAGAAAACAAACTAAACTTCTGCCAAAAACGCACACATACACAAACACACACACACACCAGCTTGCCTGAGTGTGCCAGACATATCTGATGATTTTTAAACAAACACATGCACACACCCCGTACGTATGTATGCATGTATATGTGTGTTTCTCTCTGTCTGGCTAAGATCAAACCTTATGTCTCTCACACAAACAACCATGCACTCTCTCTGCAACACACTTGCCACTCAACAAAACTCTTTCTAAAGCGCACACGCACAATTTCCACTTGTGGAGAATCAGACATTTCCTGCAAATGCCCGGCCCATCAGAGAAAATGTCTGGACAAACTTAGGATGCACACGCACATGCACACAAGCACGCACGGCGGAACATTTTCAAGCCACAATGTTGACATTATACTCCTTTCCAGGGCCCTTCTATCTGCACGCTGTCCAAGTGAAGCAGTGTGTCCCTGTTGAGCACTATCGGGAATCAACACTAGTTTTTTTTTTTCTCAGGCCCTCTAGACGTCAGTGCAGGGCTGGGCTTCATACAGAAACTGGACATGAATCAAAACCCAACGGCAAACATAATCAGAGTATCCCTGCAACTCAATCTAAGTATTGTCTTGGAAATAAGAACATTTTTTAAACAGATACCAGTAAAGTCTCAAGTATTTGCTATCACTCTTCTAATAAGCAACAAAACGGATTCAGTGTCTAATGCATCATCTCATCACCATATCAGAAAAATAATCACAATTGTTTATCTCAACGTTAAACTGTGCTTTTCTTTTTCCAAAACCCACATTTCAGGATTGCTACATAATCAGACACACATCAGTCAAACGGTTTTATGGCTTCAACAGCTACAATTCGTTACAGAAGGATTTACACCCCAGCACACAGCAGATCAACTTTCTCTTCGCAGACCAATAACCTACATATAAAATGTTAAAATGAGGCCTATTCTAAATCATAAGCCTCCTTCTCACACATGCATCATCGGTGGATTTTGTGCACAAACCCCCAAAAAAGTTTTCCTTTAACATTTTAACACAGAAATCTGAATAGCTTGGACATAGTAATATATCTCGCAACACAGTGGAAGGGTGAACTACTAGATTCACATTAGCAGGCGAACACACACCAGTTTACATGAAATACAATCAGCTGTTCAGAGGAATCCGACAGCTTGTTATATTTAATAAATAAATAGCAGTGCAGTGAATGTTCCTCCGTCATGGTTTTTATCTACAATAAATAGCTGCAGCACTGAGTCATTTCATACTCTGAGCCAAATGAAAAAGAAAGGAAAGTGTTTAAGCTATAGCTGAAGTTTATGCTTACTGTCTGATCACATATCAAATCCACAGTGCTCCAAATACCCCCCCCCCCTTCCACTGTAGGATCTCATCTGCAGAGATCCATGATCCCCCTTTTTTCCTCCAATCTCCTTAAAACTGTTTGGATACACCTCTGTTGCTTGAAATTTTAAGGCAAAGCTAAAAAGGATGCTGCTGCTTCTTTTCTGACAAGTGAGATATCAACACGTTTTCCTCCTGGTCATCGCTACATTTTTCTTGCATCACAATTAATATCTCATAATTATATCTGACTGGGGCTGCACGGTGGCGCAGTTGGTTTGCACTGGGGCCTCACAGCAAGAAGGTTGCTGGTTCGAGCCTCGGCTGGAGCGGGGGTCCAACCAGTAACCTTTTTGTGTGGAGTTTGCATGTTCTTCCCGTGTTAGCGTGGGTTCTCCCTGGGTACTCCGGCTTCCTGGATGGATGGATAACTGACTGTATATGTAGCAGAATTGAGAGTTTTCAACAGCTACAATCAACATGCACAAAAGTGATATGACATTGTGAGAGAACTGTGACTCCATCATACTGTATGTCATGTACCATCCAATCTTGAGTGAATCTCGCATAATGCGGTAATAGTTGGTGACTCGATGCATGTAGGACTCAATGCCATGTCACTGAAGCTTTTAATGTAAAATATCTCATGTGTTAAATGAGCTATAGTATTGTACAACCTAATTTTCATTACAACAAGCAGACCTCCAAAGGAGTGTGAAAAGATGGAGGTTAGTAGTGCAACAGATTTGCTTGGGTTTTATTCTTTTTTACCCCCTTTCCTCCAGATCCTGCAGGCTGTGAATAGCTGCCATAAACAGCATGGTGCTAAATGGCAATCATTCAACAAAAATTACAAGATTATCTCTTGTGAGTTTAAACAAAACTGCAGTGCCCCAAACATTTGCTCTACTTTTCCAATCCTGGATCCCAGCTCATCTGCTCAGATCTGACACTTCTTTTCTTCCCACATTTCCTCCCCATCTCCACCATTTTCTGCGTTAAAACTTAACACTGCCACTTCTTAAGTTATTATTCAGAGGGGAATTTTAACATCTAACAAGCCCTTTGATGCCCTTTGCTTCCTAAGCTCATGTGTATAGTCTAAGTGAAGTTGTCATCCCTGAGTGGAATATTACTGGAGTAGATTATATTTTAAAAACAAACCAAGAAGCACTTGTTTTGATCTTACTCCTCCTGACACAAAGCTGCTTTCAGTTCCCCAAAAGACAAATCCAAAGTGCATTTTCTGCTTGACGCCTAGCTTAACTAATCCTGAATAGATTTTAATTGTCTGAAAACAACTGTGTGGTAGTCTTATCACAACGTCTGGCACGTTGTCTGAAAGAGTCAGGAACCACAATCTTTAATAGAAAACGTGGAATCCCGAATCATATGAAAGAACAAAAGACAGCAGAGGGAGTGGCTACAGGAAGAGATTACAAACCTCTCATCAGGCGAGATTCTCCATAGTTTCGTTAAACGACTCCCAAACAAGAACACGCAGGCACAATGCATGCACAATCCCATTTTTACATGGAATGGGAATTAATCCTAACCACTCGAAGAGAGAATTTACAAGCGAATGAGAATAGAAGAATGATTCTTCCAGATTCATGAAATCTACCTCTAAATAAAAGGAAGAGGGCAACTTGAGTTTGAGGCACTAAAAAGCCCAAAAGCCATGTTGCAGAACAAACGCCATGCCCCCCCATAGTGCTATTCCACCCTCTGTAACACACACACACACACAAGCACATTCTCACACATTGGCCTGAGGTAAATTTAACTGTCAGCCGTAAAGTTTTCAACCATGGCGAGTGATCTTTAACCCCCTTTTCTCGCCCCACTTTTCCTCCTCTGGTTCATTCTAATGTGTTTGTCCAACTGTTGTCCATCCTTCCTTCTGTATTTCTTTTCGAACTGTTGTAATTCTCTTTTGCCCTCACATGTTCAGCATCTTTATGTCAATTGCAGTCTGTTTTTTGTTTCCCCGTTTCTCTTTTGCTCTTTGCTTCAGTCAGTTTCTCCATTCCTCACACCCCCAATACCAACCAACTGGGTATGTGTCTATATTCCATTTTCTTATCTCTTCTTATCTTCTAGCTTCCCAGAAATGAAAAACTATCCTTTCTACTTTTCTTTATCAGTCCATTTTAGCCTGACCCCCACCTCCTTCCCGATTATCCCAACTACCCACACACACTTCTGACCGTGGGCCTCTGACACCCACCTCTTCGTCTCCCGCCACAAAGGTCTGAAAGACCCCCAGATGTGTGCCCCCTTCATTTCCATTTCAAAAAACCAAACCACTTCCCTCCCTCCATCATCCATCTATCTGTGCAGCCACTTTTTCACACAGAGTAGACTTAAAAAACACCCCACTTATCAAGAGATTTTTTTCTCAGACAAACAAAACGTAAAAAAATACGTTGGCCGTTACAAATATCTCTTATCAGATCCTTCAGGAAGGACTTCTCCACTGTTCTACACAATCTACTATCAATAATACAACTTCCTCTTTTAGAGATACTCTTGGAAAAACATGCTGACTCTCAGAAATATTCTTACTCAGAAGAATAAAACTTGCTGATGACAACAGATTTTTGATTTCTCAGAATATGTCTGCTTTTACAATAATGATTCAAAACCCATACATTAAGCTCTGGTGATATGATTGTTATAGAATAGAAAAACTAGTAACTTCTGGTACAATCTCTACACTTTTATAAAATTAGGGTTATTTGAGATAATCAGAACTGGGTTTTTTAGCAAGAAGTTATGTGTTCCTGAATTGTTTTGCTTGATATGTTGGCAGACCAAACAAAAAGTAAAAAGTACAAAAGCAGCTGGTAAAAAGAGTTTTAAACGTGGACATTTTAATGTTGCGTTTTGTCAACCTGTTGGAAAATATTAAATAAGCCTTAAAATAACAACAGTGTTGCCCCTACAACATGTTAATGTGTGGCAACTTTAAGCCAAGGACCACTGGGCTGAATCAGTCATGGAAACCCAACTTTGTCTGCTAGCTTTAAGTATAAGTTCTCGTCACAAATTTATCTTTAAATAAATAATATTCTTGCATTCTGGAACAATTCTGAAGCCAAACAGCCGATTTTGGCTGATATTTTATTATATTGCAGCCAAATCTGTAGCACTGGGAGGTTATTCTGACACTATAAGATGCTGGACTTTAAATTAAAAACAGCTGTTTAATTTGATTTAGCACTAAATAAAAGATCATTTTAACAGACTGATCTGACTGAATTTATCAGGAAAAAATTTTGTATTGTAGTCACTTGTTGATGCAAAACTCAACTGCCAACAGGTGAAATAACTATGCTTATAAAAACACATTAAATTAAAGGTGAAGACAAATTCAATTAGTTTATTATAAATTAATTAGATGATCTTTTCAGTCAGAAAACACAAACCGTGAAAAAATATATAGATTTCACTGAAATTCATCTTCTAAAAAAAGGCAACAGGTCTGCTTCTTTTACCTGGTTTAGAGAGAATAAAAGCCACTGCAAACACCAAACGAAAAGCAAAACCCACAAGTAACACACCCCGAGCAAAACCCGTCTCCTTGTCCTTATATAATTAAAATAAGTATACAATGAAATTTATCCAAATGTTTTCAGCTGAGCACAAGGAGATGAAACACCATGAAAAAGCTGATGGTTCACATGATTAGTTCATTGCTACATCAAGATATACTCTGCAAAGAATGTGCAAGTTTCAGTCAAGTTTTTTTTATTCCTTTTGATATTTAAAAACATGAAAAATACTACGCATAAATGCACACATGCATCTCATCTTCTGAAATCTCAAGGTGAAGCCCTTCTTTTTTAAATAAAAGAAGAAGCCAAAGATATTCAGTTAAATCACAATTTAAAAAGCAGAAACAACCAGTTTTCAAAAGACATGGGCAATGTGTACATGATAATATTTTGTCAACAACTTGATTTAAAATCTCCAGTTCTAAGATAGAAGATTATTTATTTGAAAAGAATGTGCATCAATAAATACTGTCTTCAGATCAAAACAGTCAAGTTCTCCTTCAAAATAGGTTTACTTTTTTGTAAACAATATGGCACTAATTACACATAATCCACACAAACTATCCACAAAGCCAGTCCAAACACTGCAGCTCTAAGAACTCTGTAGGGCTGTAAAAGAAGATGAGCTCCATTTTTATTTTCCAAAGTTTATGTGGTTTGAAGTGAAGCCCTGAGGGCATCATTTCAAACCGTCCTCAGGGCTGCAGCCTCCAACACCCACAGCAGCAAATGCAGCATTATTTTACAGTATCAAAAGCATTAATAAATAAAGATAAAAAGCCTACCCTCCTCCTAGACAGAACAGGTAAGACAGTTAGCTTTGCACTTGAGAAAAGCAAACTCTCTCGCAGGCTCTTTCAGATTTGGGATGCAATGTCAAGCTAGACCAGAGGCGAGTTGAAAGGGTGTCATATCTCCCCGTGCTTTCTTCCTCTCTGTTACAGCTGAGCCAGCCATGGCTACATGAATAAAATAACAACACGCCAGGCAGGCTGATCATGAACTACAGTTCTGCTTCCTTACTTTCTGCTGTCCACAGCCAGAAGCAGATGCACAAACAAATAAATAAAGACCAGAAAGGCAAGTGTGACTACTTGCTTTAATAAAAAAAAGCAATGTGCATGTTAGTTGCTAAAAAAAACAACACATTTTTTAATATAATGGGAAGCAATAAAAAGTCTGCCTCCTATAACACACACATGCAAACACACAGAGGAAACCACACACACCGACAGACACATGCATTCGTGTAGACTGAGGACAAAGACTACTTTGAAAAGTTACTCAGCCACCAGATGTTCTAGGCTGATCCCAGACTGCAGTACTAATGGGGCTGCCGGTACATATGTGTGTGTGTAGCTGTGTGTGAGAGTGCAGAAAGTGATTTAAAAAAGCAGGAAAAAATTTGTTCCTTTCCTCGGTAGGTGTAGTGATGACAAGTCTACCCTATACCTTTAACAGCCACACTGTGGCACGTGCAGATACAAACAAAACACTGATTAACATTATGTGGGCACATGTGCAGGCATGGATGGCTGTGACAACATCGCACAAATAAAAACACCCAATCGTGAAATTAGCCCACAAAAACGGTGTACCACTGCAAGGTAGGATTTAGATTTTTTACATTGTCACAAACTTTGGAGGGCTATCTTGTGATTAAGAGAGAACACATTAGCAAACATTAATACATGACTGACAGTGACCACGAGCACATGATAGATGCAGCCTGTCTTGTCTTGCACTGCAAAAAAATAAAAGAGGCAGATTTAGAGATAAAGACACGAGGCACTTCAAGGAACAAATGAAAAGTAAAGCAACAAAGGAACGGAACAAATCAGATAAGAAATCAGAGTGTGTGTATGCAACTGTAGGTTTGGATTTGACTGTTGACCCAGTACACAGTTAACCTTCAGTGCACACATCAATTTTTTAGCAAGTCAGTTCAATCATAAGTGAGCAGCAAATGAGAGATCTGACCTCAACAGGAGGAGATAAGCTCTTATAGACCTTTAGAATAATTGATAAGCATCTATCAACAAGGTGGAACTGTCTGCAAGTCAATGTTGACTGATAAGCATGCTAAGCACGAGATGATGAGCAAAGATAAACAGTTGGGGCGGAAGCTATATTAATGAAATGCACAGAGCTACACAGGATTGAAATCACTTTTAAACAGATAGGGACCACATCAAAAATGCCTGGTAGAATACTCTGATCTTGTTAAGCTAAAATGCCATGAAATGCAGTCATTTTAGCAGAAACCTGTTAACATTACAATTTCTCTGTAGAATTTAAATCTTAAACCTTAAATATAACTTTCCTAACTACATAAAATCCTGAAAATTACCTGCTGTGACAGCTTTTTCTTAAGGCAGATTACAAGATTCCTATTATTACCTCTGCCAAGGAGGTTGTTTTTGTCCGTCTGCTTGTAACATAACTCATAAAGTTATGGATCGGTTTTGACAAAATTTTCAGGAAATGTCCAATTTAGGACAAGGAACAGGTAAGTAAAATTTGAAGGGGATCCGGATCACCATCTGGATCCAGGAATTTTTTTAATGACTCTTTTTCATTGCGAGATAGGGCTGTTTCAGCTCATGGGTATATAACTCAATGAAGAATGCTCAGATTGCTATGGGTATGTTTATATGGTCAAGGCATTTATTTATAGATAAATCAAAGTCAGGACTTATATTTTGGGGTGTAGGTCACAATAGGCTGGAGGGACCATGAGGCTTGGCAGAGGTCTGCACTCTGGGTGCTTTTCCAGTCTTTTTTTTTTTAAGTTAATTAAAAAAATACAACATCTGAATCAAGCATACAGTACTTGAGGAAAATGCATCCCATCCAGAGACTATTCAGCTTCAATACAAGAAGCTAACAACATAAATCACATTTAAATTCATGCCACTTATCCTACTGTCACATTTTCCATAGTTAATTTTCACCGCCTGCCTACTGGGTGCTGTGTGAAAACTCTGCACCATCACAGATGCCGTTTCTTGCCGGAGTACACTTCAAAAATCAGAGTGGAAATATACTCTCAACAACAAGTTCAGATCCATTTTTGCAGCTTTTAGTGGATGGCACAACCTCTTGATTTAAGTACTTATACATGCTCTGAAGTATTTCTACACCACAGATGTACAACAAGTAAACACGGTTTTAGAACACAAATTTATGGTAAACTTGGATTTAGAAAGACATAATTACCACAAAATCAGGGTCCTTAAAACTTCAGTCATTTACACTTCTCATACATGAGGCTGTGGACATTATGCAATCACCTCAGCTGTGACAGATGTGGGCATAATTGGTCCAAAAAACAGGAAAAACAGAGCTCAGCTAATTATGCAACGACTCACTGAACAAATTCTAATGAATTACAGGTTTTATTTTCATACTGTAACATCCCCAAGTTTGTCCAACTCAACTCCACCTTGGATGCTTCTTTATCTTTAATGTCAAACTTTTTTTATTTAACTTTCAGTGTCTTAATCGTTTGAGTGATATTACTGAGTATCAAATTTTCCTCCTCTGAGCTGCATGACGCCAACATTTACATCATGTAAAAGTCGGTTTTATTAACACAAATCTTATCTTTTGGATGGAAGTTGCCCTGTCTACTCTGTTTCAACTTTAAACAGTCACTGAGAACTGATCATTGGAAAGCCACTTCCTGATTTGTTTCTTTTCTCCTTTGCAAAATCATTCCAACCTGGGAGGACCACCTGAAATTTATTTCAGACAGTGTGATGGTTAATCGCTAGTTTAAATCTTCACTTTTAAAAAAAAAGTTTAAGCTCAGAAGTCTGAAACGCATTTTCATACGAGCGCTCGGTTGTCAGCACATTCTCTGTTGCATACACAAGGTCAAAAACAGTGATTTACGACTAAATACCTGGGTGTACGGGAAGCCTCGCAGTGACTCTCGCACTGCTGAGTCAAAGCAGTCGGCGCTCACAACTCAAAACGCGTCACATAACAACCCAGCAGGTTTCATTTTACTAGTAGCCTAACAAGCCAGAGCTGCAAAAGCTGTAAATGCTTCCCTAATTATTTCTGATTCTGTAAAACACAGTATGCATGTTTTCAACCAGTGCTATCTGCCACACTTTTACTCACATACAAGCAGTAAGCAGGCGTTTCAGGGCCCGAGCATTACACCTTTTTGATAACAAGAAAGTCTCTGTAACCACAAGGCTATATAGCTGCCTGGTTCACCGCCCTCATGTCGTGCACGTTTACCTCCACTCCACCACTTAGCACAGTCCACCCTATCATGGCAGAAAGGTTTATGCTCTTTCAGAAGACAGAAAAAAGTGTCTCATATTTACTCTGTAAAAAAAGTTGTTAAAAAAGAAGAGTCTAAGAAAAAAAGAGAAGAAAAATCAAAGTTGGAAAAAAGAAGAATCTCATCCTAAACTAGGACCATGTGGTCGTTATCTGAAGCAGGCCATCTAAAAGACAGACTTTTAAGTCTGAAATAGACAAAAGCCATTAGAGAAACTCAAGCCTAAACACGACTGTACAAACCACAGACAGAGTGGGGATGACATTTCGGGTATTTAGACACTTTTTTTTCAGACTGACTTCCAGTAAATGAAGCAAGACAATAAGCACCAATCCTTTTTTCACCACCATTACAGGCAACTAATATAAATTCATGAAAGCCCCAAAACAGTATGCCCAGACAGTAAAAGAAGTTACAACTGTGTCCTTGGTATTTGAGCAAAACAGGACATTGGGTAAAACCATGCTAGCTGAAGAACAGAGTTAAAAGAGCCAAATGTCCTGTTTTGTGTTGTTTTTTTTTCCTTTTAAATAAACTGCTCATGACAAATGGGTGTTTTTCTTTATCTGAACTGCAGGCAGAGCCGAGATGAATAATGGCTGATTGCTTTAATAGAGGCTATCTTTTCATGCTTATTGGAAACAATGAAAAGTTAGGACAGTCACGATCATACATAAACGGGATCATAAACTAGAAATAAAATAGGAGCAGCGAGTTCATGTTAAAGGAAAGTTCCCGTCAAAAAACAGGAACAAATGGCAGCGTCCTAAGATGCTTGGGAAGCGTCAGCTGAGAGTGTTGGTGATGAACTACTGAGGCAACACTTCCTACATTTCAAACTTTCTGACATGTGAAAACATATGCAGCAAAGACATAACTCAAACTTACGTTTTTCCTAACACGTTCAGCCCAGATTCATTTCAGAGGTCATTTCCTCATACATGAGAGCAAATCTTTCACATATTCTAGACTCATCCAGCAGGACCTGAGATCACCATACCCATCACTGACAACTTGTTTTTAGCAAATCAACTGTAAGACAATACTGGAACAAAAATTAGTCATCAGTTCTTATTAAAATAAACATTTAAAAAAAGGGTTGTGTGTTGTTTGGACCCATGGAAGAATGACAGAAGCAGCTCTAATCTGAGGAGGAATTACGTTTCCCTAAACCAGGGATAATCCTAACAACTTAAGTAAATAAGATACTTAACCTCACAAGGAGCTTTTACTGAAGCACGTAAATGAGGAGCAACAAAAGCTTTTGGTGGAAGTTTTACAAACTTAAATCAATCCACAAAACTCGTCCCGTGTTTATGTTCTTCTCTGAGATCAGTGAGAGTATTGATTTTATGGTATAAAATTTTAAATCCCATCAGGTTTGAACATCTTCTTTAAAGCAGAAAAAAAAAAAAATCGATCAAAAATCTACCAACAATTTACACCTAAAAGGAGCTTTGACTGGGTGGAAGTCTCCTTTCACACTCCTGTCTCAAACTGGCCCTTTCCCCCCCTACTGTAATGCAATGCTGCTTTGAAACAACCAGAGACAAACACATGGCAGCCCACAAAATCACTACAGTTGTTCCTTATGCCTTCCTGAACATCAAACCATCAATAAAAACACACAGGAGATACATTCTAGCTAGTTGAACAGGACATTTCTGACTTCCCTCGCTCCGACTCGCTCTCTAACCTTTCTCTCCCCGGAGCTCCACCACAGGGACTTCACATATTGCAGCCATATGAGCGAGCCTTGGACGTCTCTGCAGCCCATACTGACACACACACACATTTGCACTGGAATAAGCGCTTTGCCGTCTCCCACACTGTCTCACACACACATACGGGAACAAGTTTTACAAGCAAGAGGCTCTCTTTAGGAAGTTGTCAACTGTTTTGACGTTTAATAGCAGCTACGAACAAGGCCGTAAGATACAATAATATCTGGTGTCTGGAAAGCGGAAAGTTTTAAAACTTCACCACACCAAGCCGACACATTGGAGGAGCGAGTATTTTAGTTATTTTATAGAATGCTGGTAAAACTTGTAGAAGTTTGACGTTACACACGCATGTTATATGATCACAAACGATCGGCGAGTACAACAACGGCTTAACGCTAAATACTCGCCAGCAGACAAGACAGATGTGTAGGGACATCCCTGCACAGCTTTAATGTTACTAATGTAATTAAAAGAGAATTTTAAGATGATCCTGACTAAGTGCCTTAAGCTTCTGTGATGAAGATCAAACTGCTGATTTATTAAAATCCTTGTCAACTTTTAAACGGAAAGTGGGGGGGAGCTGAAGGAAACTTTATTACTAAGAAATATGTCATTATTATACATTACAAAGCATTGGAAAGCAGATGTGAACACGCTCATTGAAAAATTTTAACTTGGCGTCGAATACGTCACATTTTAGTGTTTCTCTCCGTTACTCTTTCTGTCTTTGACATAAGAATACTAAATCAAAACTACAAGTTTTGGTGTTGCCACGCTTCAAGCAATACTGCAACGCCAGCTTCATCTTTTTCTCCTTTAAGGTAACCATGACTGTTTTACGAGTTGTACAGAAGCGTCTGGTTAACTTTACTCTTGAGTTGTGGCTGACAAAGAGGTCGAAACTCGCCCCTGAGAAAGGTTTTCAGGGAAACAGTCGCAGCCAGACCTATGAGTACTCAACACATATAATTCCAGTCTGCAGATAAGCATATAAAAGTGACTTTCTTTGGAATTAATTCTGTGCAATAGTGGAGTGTTATAAAGCTCCTATTTAGATTGCACAATCGCGTCATGAAGCGTAAGATCAAATAAGTAAGAGGACATGGCTAAGCCCAATAGGCCTGCTCCGCTTTTTTACTAAATGTCTGGGGTTATCTGTGGAATAAAAGTCGCTCAACACATAAGCAGCTCTTTTTTTTTTAAAGAGGGGGGGTAGATCTAGAAGAACTCTGGTGAAGTACTATGTAAAAAGCTTCCTTGCAGTGTGTGCCTCATTGTACTGGCTTCACATACTCTGCTCTCCCCACAGAGTTGTCATGCCTACCCAGCTCCCTTATCTCAAAGGAACATCACAGTTTCTTACAACGAGGAGGAGGAGGAGGGGATGAGGGGGGGGACTTTTGTCAAAGTTGAGTGGAAATGCAACTCAGGCTTCCCGGCATCACTCGTGAAACCTCCTGCAACAACAACAAATAAATAAACCAGACATACTCGAGCTAATATGCCCTTGTTTACTTTAAAGTTGATAAGAGAGGATGTTTGGTGGGGGGGGGTGGTTTACGACGATTCGCATCCACCACCATGCGCTCTTCCCAACAATGAAAGAAGTGAGAAAAAGAGAGCAGCGCCATATCAGTGGTGAAGCGTTTGATAAACAAAATCTCTTTGATCTTAACACACTTGTTTTCCGCTTTTAGCCCAAATAAACTCCCAAACCTGTGAGCGTGGTAGTCTTTCAACACTTTCCCCCTGTATCTGTGCAACGTGCGTCATTACGAGGGTCCGGCTATCTGAACTTGAGTATCAAGTTTGCAGTTACAATAGTGACTAAAACTAAAGTTATTAATTTATTTTAAGTAGCGCGCGAGCGGATACGCGACAAAAATCACAAAGAGTTTCCCTCAAGCGAACGAGGGATGCCACTTATCGTAAAATGACGGCAGAAAGAAGAATGAAAACTTAAGAGAAAACACAAACCTACTTGAGGCGACTAAGTCACTCCGCGGTCCCCTTCTTGTTGGCTTCAAACTGTCTTAAATCAAAGGCTAGTAGCTGCTCCCGATAAGCCCCCCCTCAAATCTGTATTTGTGTAGCGTTAGGGTGTCCTAACCTAAATGTAAATTGCCATGTGAATGCAAAGCGGTGCTGCTCTTTTTTTCCTCCCTCTCATTCAGCAGATCCCTCTTTCCTCAGCGACGCAGCTCAGGCCGTTAGTTACATAAGACGCAAAGCGACTGCTGTCCGTCGTAAAAATCTACGAACAGCAACAAATTTTAGTCTCCTAAATCGCACGGCTTCCTTCCAGGACGAAAACAAATTTCTTCTCCCCC
This sequence comes from Pseudomugil gertrudae, assembly GCA_037177535.1. Taxonomy (NCBI): domain Eukaryota; kingdom Metazoa; phylum Chordata; class Actinopteri; order Atheriniformes; family Pseudomugilidae; genus Pseudomugil; species Pseudomugil gertrudae. Next base: position 14,558,314 of record JBAMHV010000018.1, read on the forward strand.
TCCACTTGCATGCATTTCGCTGTCTACATTTCCAAACCGGCATCGCCGATGCATTCATAAATATATAATGTTTTGTTTGCTTTTTTTTAAAGCCTCTGCACCATGTAGTTGAGTTGTATGCGTTTAGTGTTGCTCGTGTTTCTTTTGGTGCTGCTTACCTGTTGATCAAAATAAGCATTAGCTTCTTTTCTCTGTGTGTCTCTTTCAGCAGCCTGTTAAGATGGTGGCTGGCTGGCTGGTTCGTCTCTTTGTGGGGTTTTTTGTTTGTTGATGATGTCGGACGGGGTGACTTGGCTCTCTTTTTTCTTTGGTCTGAGAGGGAAAGAGAGATAGTTAAAGCTTCACGGCAGTACAGAAACTAGGCTAATACCGACTGATTAGTGAGGGAGTTTGGCTCTGGTGTTGCGTTTTCCCGGTGGAATAGGGTTTTGTTTTTATTATTATTATTTAGCCGCCTGGATTTGCTGGTCAGAGCAAACCAAAGCAGAGCAGCTCGTTATCTTTTTTTTCAGACTAGTGTTATCGCTTTGCCGTGACAGGACCTCTCTGCCTGTCTGTAGGCTGCGCGTGCATTACGTCAGAGGAGGAAGACACAGCAGCTCTATTAATATCAAGAAGCCACCCGAAGACTGACTCTTAAAGTGACACGCACTGTAATATCACTTCTACATACTTCATGATGAACTGAATTTAGTATATATATATATA
>JBAMHV010000018.1:14591253-14620513 GCA_037177535.1 Pseudomugil gertrudae
GACAGACAGACAGATAGATAGATAGATAGATAGATAGATAGATAGATAGATAGATAGATAGATAGATAGATAGATAGTGTATAGTTATGCTATATGTGTGTATGTTATATGTTAAAAAAAGCATAAAAACAAATTAATGTTAAATTCTTTTTTCTGAGAATGAAGTCAAATTCAGAAAAATATCAAATAAATTGACAAATTCAAAAATTTAAATGAAAATAAGACATCTTCTTAAATGATGATCTACAGTAAAAACCTTTAGGCTAATTTATGTTGCAATGCATTCATGCAGAGCAGCTGACAAACACAATCCTGAAACACTGAAATGGATCCAGCTTGTCAAACATTGAACCGCTTTCTTTTTCTTTTCCTTCAGAAGATGTCCTAAGTAAAGGGTTGCTTGTCTGACAACACAAAATCCAGCTCTGACACTATGAGGAATTTATGAGCACTTTACAACTGTTCGTGTCATAAAGGAATTTGTGAGACAGTCACGGCATTTCTTCAGGAGATCCAAAGTCAACAGTGAGTTGTTGCTTCTGAATAAATTTTCTTGCCTTAATTATTCCTGAAAAGTCCTATTTGACCTTAAACAGGAAACATCTAGTATATGCAATGTAATAATCACTGTCTGTCAGCCTGAATTAAGCTTTAAAGCAGTTTGAAATTAAACATTTTTTAAGTATTTTTCCCTTTTGGAAATTTCATTCAGTATAATTCTTCAGATTAATTAAAAAAACATCTATGATACATTGTTAACATACAAAAACTGACAACTTATGAAGTCTGGTTTCAGGTTTTGATGTAGTATTTAGTATTTCTGAGCAAACAGCGATGTCCTTGCGTAAGCTCCAGGGGAGCAGTTACACAGCCGACCCTGCGGTTTGACCTTCCTGTTGAAGAGGCAAGCAACAAGATGAATCTGTCCTTTGGGGATCAATAGAGGAAATAAAAAGAAATGAAAGAATAAAAAGTTTTCAATGTCCAAATCAAAAAGCCAAAGTAGCTCAAATATGATGGGATGTGCTGTTGTTTGCAAGTTTAGGGCTTCAAATGTGGTACGTTTGTGCAGCATTTCACATTTGTTTTATCATCTTCAGTGTTTGTATGCAATCACACAGCTATGCATGGTGGTCAATGCCATGTGGACCAAGAAAGATGAGTACAGACCTCATCAGCTTAACTCAGCGTGAGCATGTCCATGTGCTCGTCTGTGCCGCCTAAATGTAAGGAGTGTGTGTTGATGATGACAGCTACTGATCAGTAACCTGTGTTGATTGCAGACTAATAGTCTGTGAGAGGATGTTGAGAGTGTGTGTTTTGATTGCAAGTTGTGTGCATGTGTGTCTGCTGATTGCAGAGTAATGCAGATCAGATGAAGCAAGAAATCGGCGTTTTGGCTCCATCAATCATCTCTCCGTATCTCCTTTCACCCCTATTTCTCCCTTTTCTTCATCTCTGGTTCACTCATTTTCTGTTAGCTTCAGTCACCCCCTCTCTCTCTCTGTTTCTCTTTTTCTCTCACACTCTCTCGCTCCTTTTTCTTTTCTCTTACACTCCATCAGTTGTCGCCCTTTATCTTTTTCACACATGCTTTATTTCCTCTTTTGAATGTGCCACAGAGTCACTGAATTTCAAACACAACACTGTTACGCCTGGCAGGAACAGGTGACATTTTCAACTTTTCCCCGTATTTTCTCTGAGCAGAAACCATCAAAATGTCTACCGGCGCTATTTATAGTTGAAAGGTAAATTAAAGATAGATTGAATTAATAAAGACTGAATGAGGCTGAGCTGAAATTTCAGTTCAACAGCTATGTAACAAACTGATTGCAACACAAAGATCTTTTTAGCCACTGATGAAAAGGAATCTAAATATGCTGTTTTTTTATGGGAACTTTCAACTACAAGAAAAATAAAGCAAAAGTATAACAATTAAGTCACTGTCAGGATAAAACTAAGTGGGATCTATATGCAAATACTGGAAAAAGAAAGTTTTAAAACACATGTTCATTGCATGCACAGATAAATTCTGTAGTTTCTGCATCACAGGAGACACTTCAAACAAAATTTCTCTTTTGATCCTGCAGTTTTTACACCAACTTGTGCTTGCAGAGGTAATTCCAGAAGGCAAAAAGACACACATTAGTCAGTTTAAGTAAGTTATCCCTGTTCTGCAGCACCCAGATCTGTCAGCAGGAATCATTCGGTATTAACTGCGAGTTAAAGCTGGGATTGCCTTTTAGTATTCAGTGTGAATTCACAAAGATTCACCTGGAAGTCCACGGGCTGCTGTCTGGATGCTTTTTTTCTCTAATGAGCATGAGACCATAAAGGGACTGTTTTGTATTCATCTAGAGTTATTTAAGTAGAATTAGTTGTTTGCAGTGGTCTGAAATCAATACGAGACACACAGAGACAGGATTGAACAGATTGACAGCAGGAATGCTGAAGTTACTTCTAGAGATTTTAGCAGGACTGTGGAAGCCATGATGACACAAGAAACACTAGCTAGGTCCTGTTCTGTCTGTTTAACATTATATATTTAAAATTGTACAGATTAAGTGTCTTAATGAAGACTCCGTCATGCATAAGATGATCAATTGAGGAATCAGTATATAAACTCAGGCATTAAACTATCTGATCTAAACTAGTATAAATTCTCTTCCATTTCTATGACAGCAAGTTGACCTAACCATCATCAGCTAAACTCACTGGTAGCAAGCTTTGATCAGCAAGAAGCATGAGTAATCAGTGCTAATAGTGTTGTCAAGTACAACTAGCAGGCTTAGTGGGACCATTTATTTTAAGTGCACAAACATACAGAAAGAGCTCCGTTTGCTTATGTTTGCATGTTAATTGGTTACTATAAATTCTGGGCTGTAGGGACAGGTTACGTGGCCATAACTCAAATGAAGAAGCAGTCGTCTCCCAAAGACCAATTCCAGGCTTCCCCTGACTACATGCCTTTGTGTCCTTGGGCAAGACACTGACCCCTGGATTGCCCCCAATGTGCCCATTGGGGTATGAGTGTGTGTGTGAATGGGTGACTGTGATATGTAGTGTAAAGTGCTTTGAGTGGTCAGCATGACTGGAAAAGTGCTACCTACAAGTCAATTTACCATATACCATTTAAAATTCTCCCTAGAGTTGAGTTTGAGAGTGTAAATGGTTGTTTGTCTTTCTACCCTCCGATTGACATGGTGTAACCTGCTTCTTGCCTGCTAATTGCTGACACAGTCTCCAGATTCCCTCTGAACCTGAATTGGAATAAACAGTACAGAGAATGGATGAATAAATGAATATATATTGTATTTATTTAGAAATATAAGCAAAAGGGAAATTATTTTCTAATTTTAATATTTTAGCTTTTTTTTTACCTCTCTGAATTACATGCCATCTTATATCCTCAGTACTAATCAGAACATATACCAAAACCTAATGTTCAAGGATCAGCTGCTGGGTTATTATAATGTAACAGAACACATCTACTTATTGCAATGTCAGAGACAGTGAGATTGAGGGAGGGGGGGGGGGGAATCAAAGGCAAAAAAAGAGAAACTATTAAACTGAAAAACAAGACCTGTCAGACTCACAGGTCCCATCTCTGTCAGCTTATATCTTAGTACTCTGTCACTGTCAGAACCTCAGTTAACACACAGAGATGTCCCAGCAGATAGACGGGGACGAGGACATACAGTAGAAATGGCACCATAAAGAACACCCTGTCTCCTATCAAGCTCACACATTCTACTGATTTCAACATGGCCTCTGGAAGTCCATTACATTAACAGGAACATCATGACACTGTCCAAAATTAACACCACACAGGGTTTCATTTGTTATCACAGCTGCCTCAGAGAAGTGTTTGTAGCTGTACAGCAGCTAGGCAATAAGCCTAGGACCCTCAGAATAGTGAGAGGCTAAAGATCCAAATGCTACAGAACCAAGATTCACTAAAAAAAAAAAAAAAAACTAATGGAAAAATAATACACAGTCCAGCATTGTATGGAAGTTCAACAATTCTGGCATGGAGGTTGTGACATATACAGAGAAGTAAGGATCTTACCATTAAAACACTGGAGAAAAAGTGAAGAAACACACTGAGGAAACACAATACTGGACACGAAGGGTGTTTACACAGGCGACCTGACATCGCAACTCCAAAGTGACAGAAAATAACAGAAACCAACAAACCACAGAAAAACATTTACTGTTAACCATTAAAAGAATAAAGCAGACGAACTATCTGTGGAAGTTTGTTCAATCAGTTTTGCCTTGTTTCCTGCCGAGGTGTGTAGACTAAAGCAGTCTCACTCCAAACCCGTAACAGCCAATAAGACACACTTTTGCTAAAGTTTTCTGCTGTCAACTTCATAATGACTTCAGGACAACTTAAAAGCTTCTTAAATGATATCTGTTTGGTGATGCTGTACATGTAAAAAGTGGCTAAAACTTCAGACAAGATACAGCTAATGTCACAAATGGACTCACATTTTCAACACAACAATGTCTCGGATTTCAGGAACAAAAGGAGATCAAACAAAAACAGAAAAACAAGAAAATGTTTGGTATTAGGTATTTTCTGTATTTGTAATGATATTTGTGCTACTGCCTGTCGGCCCTGCAGTGAGTTCCCAGAGGTCACGCTGGAACAGTTGAGAGCATTCCACTGCACTCTGATGGGAATCCCAGATCTACCAGTGTAGCTGTCAATTATATCCAGATTTTCAACTTTACTGGAGCCTCGATGCCACATCAATACAGCAATACCATCCCTTCATCTATCTCTGTCCCTTCCCCTGTCCCTCCTCCTGTTTTTCCACACTGGCACAATAGGAAAAACAATGCCAGTGTGCCACCACATCAAACACCATCGAGAGACTATTAGAGGGACAGACAGAGAGAGAGAGAGAGGACAGATGAGGAGGGAAAGGGAGAATTACAGTGCGGGTCGAAATCTGATTGTGCATCAAAGCAAAACGAAGGGGAAAAACTTCCTTTTAAACTGATTATATATCCAAGAGAAGAAAAGCCACAATGTCTCTCGGTCCATGTGCCGCTATTTCTCTGCGTGTCTTTGTCTGTCTCATGGTGCCAACTGTCTACACGCTACCAGTGTCTACTTTTGCACATTGCTATCAAAGCCATTTCTGTGGGATCGTGTCCACCCTTTCATACGTTTTGTTTTACTTTCACTTCTTTCAACAGTACTTTGATTTATTCAGCATATTATAAACTGATCTGACGGACAAGATTAACTTTTATAAAAAGTAAATTTATCCTGAAATAGATTTGACATTTTTTCTTCCTGATCTCGGGTGGCTTCTAGCATATTTGTGAACATACATATATTTGTGTTGTTCAAAAAAATGTTCTTATTTTGATTTAATGAGGAAAATGCTGATATCCAAAGTTAGGGTGTGAAAAGCTGCCAGTTTGTTCAGGGTAGCAAAAACATGAACAAAGTTCATTCTAAACAAAAAATTCACAAGAAACCACTTCGTAGTCAGTCTTATCAAAGTCAGAGTGGATAATTACAATCAAGTTCTAAAATTATATGGTTTTAGACTCTGGATAAGAGTAAAGTTCACACTTTCTTTCTTTGGAAAGGACTTTTGCATCAGATGAACTATTTAAGCTCAGTATGCAGAATGTGGCACAGCTTATTTTTCTCAAAATAACAGATGTTTCCCCCTTGAAATGTAAAACTAATCTCAGTAATCACTAATTACAATTTCAAATAATATTTTTGAGGATTTTTTTTTTAAATATTTGGTTTGAATGGAAGTCTTTGTAAAATCAGCATGCAATACCGTCTCATATTCTATTTTATTCTATTCTATTCTATTCTACAGGCATTTAGCAGACGCTTTTATCCAAAGCGACGTACATCAGAGTACATATCAATCTCTGTTGTGTGTATGTGGCTGTTTCCTTGCCTCCTGAAATGATCTCATCGCTTAGTCAGAAAGTTCCTTATTACAGCCAGCTTACTAGCAGATTAGCTACAAGACTAGCTAGTAGACTAATGGCTCTGATAGATGAAAGCATGTAACTACACATGATGGTTTTTTGCAGTACTCTCATTTCAACTGATCCAACAATTATTCACTTCACTTCCGTTCCAGTACAGCCGCACCATGATTATGATAAAAAATAATAATAATTTAGCTGCGTTATTCTAATAACTTCACCCAAAACTTAAAGACTGATATATAATAAGTAGTTATGGAAGTAGTAAGCCCCTGATGTAAGGGCAGTAACTGACCGGTGAACCTGCATTGATTAGTTTAGGCATAGCATATATTTTTGTACAAACTCTGTGGTAATCTGTTCATATGTGTTAGCGCTTACCTGGCATTCAGATGATCCTCACATGGTTCAAGTGAACACATATGTTCACTAAGTTGTCAGAATATATTCGAAACCCGAACAAGACCATAATTGGACATCAGTTACCGGTGAGAATGTAACAGATGTTGATCAGCAGTAGGTCCTGTTTCATCAGTTATTAAAAGATATCTACAGACTGTACAACATACAGATTGATGCCCTTAAATCTATTCTTCAGTTTCTGCACAGAAAAGGGAGATAAGCTTTGTTTATTGCACGGCTAACTCTGCTGCTAGTATTGCCATAAACTGCACACATCGTGTCATCTACAAGAACACTTTGCTTACTTTATCCAAAGCTCCACATTGACTTCTATTCACTCTCATCAGGAATCAGCAACTCTGGTCCTAAAGGGCTGCAGTCCTTTCAGATGCTTTCCTGAAATGTCTCTCCTCTTGTATTCAACTTCTCAAATTCTGATCAAACATGTTGACCCATTAATCTGATTCAGGTGTTCTGAAACAGGAAGCACCCAAAATCCTGTAGCCCTAGCGACTCTGCTCATCCCTGGCTTACAGAAAGACTTGTTAAATATGCATGGTAATGCAGGGTATGAACACATGCCAAATTACAGCAAAGCCCTGTGAAGCTGCAGTGGATACTCAATAAAAACTTAAAATTAAAATACAAACATGGCTTCAATTTCAGTTTTATTTTCAAAAAGGGACAAGAAAAACATTATAATTAAGATGTAAATAAGCTAGAATATGGCTAAAGCTTATTTCTACCCTTGAGCCCACTGGCAGGACAACACAACATATAAGCTTTCATACTAGAGGGGTACTTTTTGTTTCCTAACGATGCAATTTGTTCAGGCCTGACATCATGTAGCATATTGGTGATAATTGCATTTTATAGTGTCTCTTGCATGCATGTATGATCTCACACCACCATAGTGACACACATACACATCCTTGGACTCCGAAGCGAGAGGGTCATTGTAAATCCGCTAATGTTTCTGAAGATTCATGGTAAATCCCAAGCTTTGCAAAAAAAACCCAAATCTCACATTAACCACTGACTATGTCCCACATGGCCAGTCTCTTGGATCCTGTCCCACCACCACTTCTGTTAACCCACAGTAACACGAGAACAACATTAAAATTTGCTCAGCTATTCAACTCATTTGCAAATGTGATGTTGAGATAACAAAACCCAATAACTACTCCAATCCTCTTCATTTGCCATTAAACATACCACACCACTGTTGCTCTTTTTCTTTGAAATGCTCAGTTGTTTCCTGTAAGCCTTCAACTGATCTAATTCACTGATTTAATCTGGTTTAATTAAGCATAGGTTTCATTATTCAATGCTTTTTGTAATCTAACTATGAAACAATTTGGGAGTCATTGAATATTGTACACATTTTCAAATCAATTTTTTCCCACTGATGGGATTTTCTCCATATGACGTCAATTACCTTTGAAGTTAATGGTTTAATTTATTACAATGATGCTGCGTTGAGACACAAAAAGCGCAACAAAGTGAGTTTATTCAAACTAAATGATGCCACATGGGCATTTCTTGTGGCTATGATCTCTGACAATAGAGAATGAAGAGATGTGATGTAAAAACTCACAAAAAAACATGCGCATAAACACAAAAAAGGGACTAATCCAAACCAATAAAAGCGATGAATGCGCATATTTGTTATTTCATAAGGCCAGAACACAAAGATATTTAGCGTCTGTCAGTTTCAGATGGAATAAAAGAGAACACACAGACATACTTTTGTCTACAAACCGCACACATCCATCATCTTAGCTAATATCACATGGGTAAACTGTCTATGACAACACATGATGTTAATTTATCATACCTCCCCAGTGTGCACGTGCAGTGTATCTGTTCTGTTCCCATCCTTGTTCACTCTCCAAAATCTTTAGATGTGCTCCATCTTTCATTTATTATGAGATTATGGTGTCATGAAAAACGCACTTATTTGAACGGGACATGTTATGTCGGTGCACGTTTGCTGCGGAGTGATCCTGGTTGCAATATAGTTGATTGCTAAAGAAAACCCCAATAATTTTCATGCAGAAACCTTAGGAACCTTAAGAATACAGCAGCCTGAAAACAAGTGAAGGAGATCATCTGATTAACGCAGGCTCCGTGAGATAAAATAGAGCTACCATAAAACAAAAATAATTAGAAAACAATACATAATTCATGCAAAGCAGTTAAACAGCTCTGCTTGAGCAAGAACACATGCATGTAATTAATTGTTTTTTGTTGTTGTATATTTGAAGCTGGGATAAAAAGCCTTTGTTTTCATCATATTGAAAAGAAGAAAAGATATAGAAGTGCTGTTTCCTTGAATTATAAGTGCATGTCAGGCTTTTTAAACATGTTCTGTGCATATATAAGTTACTAAAGTAGAACATTTCATTGTCTGAGACAGATGTCATTAAATCAGGGGCAATAAAAGCAAAATTGTCCCTCACATGCATCTATAGTATGCCTCATGTACTCTTTGGCTCCAGTTGTTTAAAAATAGTCATGTTAGCTGACAATATTTTGAAGCTTTAATAGCATCTTTCATTGTAACTATGATATGACAATCCTTAAAATGGATAAAATCTAGTTTTTGGAAATTACAGCTTTGCTCTTTGATGTGAAGAAAAATAAAACATTGCTGTTTCTCAGATCTTTTCAAAAAGGCCTTTCTCTCTGCTTCATTTTTCTGTCTGACTAAACCATGTTTTACTCATTTGGAGAAAGACTATTATTCATGTCACTCTCAGCAGCAGAACCCTGAGTAAACAGACTTTCTCCAGCAAACTCTTCCTTTATTTGTCAGTTGTTCTTCCCCTATCTCTAAGCTGCATTTCTCTCATGCTTGAGCAGCTGTAATTATCCTCTTTTGAAATGCTTCGAACAAAACACGATGTAATTTAGCGTGCACACTCGCAGTGGCATGCAACAGCAAAGTGTCATGTTATTATCAGAAGATAAACTGACCTCCAAAAGGAATTGGGTAAATTAAAAAGTAGGTCTTTTTAACTAGTCAGAGCGAGACACTACTATTTAGATGATTTCAGGGTGACAAAAGCAACCAACACTTATAAGATTTGACCTATAAAAATATGACAACTTTCTCAGAACTTAGTTTGTTGGGTAATTACTTCATTCAAAATGGTTCTGTGATGACAAAAAGGTGCCACAAAATTCAAGGCTTGATAAATACGCCTTAAATTTTCTCCCAGCTGAGCGTGCTTTGAGAAGCTGCCAGCCGCTGTGGCAATTAAAATCATCGATGCCCACAAACCATAAAAAGGTTATAAGATAGCAAAGCACATGTTTTAAATGTCATCAAAAGGGAAAGTTGAGAGAATCAATGGGGGTCAAGCTGAGGTCTTGCAGACCACAACAACTTTGTGAGAAAGATACCTGTAAAAGTTACCAACTCCTACCTTCATATAGGTGCAAAAGACATTTAGTAAGATTTAGCATGCTGGGATAATAATGGACTGTGCATTAGGTGCTTTGCAAGCACAAAGACATGAAGATGTACACATTCTTTAAGCCATATTTTATGTGTACATATGGCTCTCTTTTATAAATCTCACTCACTATGAAGCTACACGCACAAGACTGATTCAGTTCCATTTTTTCTGCTTTGAATAGATGCGGACAGTCCCATGTTACTCATATGCATATTAAGACATCCATTTAACCACAACAAACCAGATGTGACAGTGACAGCAGGGAGGAAACACAACTTTAAGTGCATTTCAGAGACATCCCATTAGAAACAAAGTGAAAATTCATTTTGTTTTTCTTGGTAGTCTCCATTGTCCAAAAAGAATAGCACAAAAGAAAGAAAAAAGAAAGAAAACAGTGAATGATGCGGTGAACTCTCTAAGGTCAGAGTCACCTCGTAATGAGCAATAACAAAAAAAGCCTACATTTTTATTTCATGTTAATGCTTTTCATATTTAAATCTGGGTTTGTGGGATGATCACACAGCTTGTGCAACATGTACGTCCATGTAAAAACGAGCCTGCAGAAGCTAATCAACCAGTAATATGGCAGAAAATCATAAAGACGGTCGTATAATCATTCTGACTTTAAAGCTTTATTGTTATGATGTTCCACACCTACACATGGCCATAGTGCAAGGCAGATCTAAATGTTTATGTATCAAACACCTTAATGTTAAGCACGAAGGAGGATTAATCGTTCTTTGTGTCGTAGGTTTTGTCTGTGCATAGTCTTTCCCAGCTGTCTTTGAAAGAATCCTTCCTTAGCACTGATTTGCAGATGAATTCCACCTGTGCTAAGCAGCAATCTCAGGACTGCTGATTGCCAGATCATCAGAGTTTCTGTACATTTCCAGCCCTGCTCAGCCTGATACCTGTGTTCTTCTTCTTCTTTTTTTGTTAATCTCTGGTGAGAATAAGGATTATTGAACCTCCTGGATTCCCTTTCTCTCATTGGAATCAGTTACACTGTGTCTGTTTACCCCTCCTGGGGTATCTGGGAAGGATCTTTTTGGCTCCACTGGTATGTTCCCCTTTGTTCTTAATCCTCATCCCATTAAGTTTTCAAGGATTTTCACCTTACCTCTCACTCCCACAGATGAGTCCGTTACCTGCTTCTAGGTCTATAATAAAATATTCTACCTCATCCTGAGGTTTCTGATTCTTTATTGGGCTCAATCTTCTGAGCCATTGCACTCTTGGTGCAGACAGTGGTGTTGAAAACAACTTAGTAGGATGAAGGGATGCATTTGAAGATCAGCAAATTCTTTAGGACAGCAGAAACACTACAAAAATGCATTTTGTGAAAACAATCTAAATGCACAACCTTCAGAGGATTAAGCTATTGCGGTGACCCTCGCAGCCCCAAAATGAAACGTCTTTACGTAACACATTAAAAGCATTATAGCAAAGAGAAATGCAAACCTTAAGTTGTAGAATAAAAACAAACAAAAAAAAAACCCCTAATTTCATATAGTAAACGCTAAACTTTGTCACTTCAACACTGAATAGGTGATAAAAAATATTTCTGACATGTGAAACATCACAGGCCACTTTTAATTCTTTCCATTTTTTTTAGCTGTAAAATATGGAAAAAAAAACTCTTGAGTAAGAAATATGACCACTTTGACTTTATGATTTGTGGAAATGAGGACGTCCTCTATTTGCTTATATTAGGAGAAATTTCGATCAATGGTGGAAGAACATTTGCACGTTAGTTCAAAGCAATGTCTGATGTTTAAAGCTTCTGTATTCAACCTCTCTGCCTCTCTGCCTTTTTTCCCTCTCCCTCAACCCACCCAAATGCTATCATCCTCTCTATTGGTCAGAAGCGGTGACACAGATATGCAGACTGGGTTTCTGCATGTCAATGGAAAACTCTACTGTATGTGTGTGAGAGAGAAAAGGATGATGATGATGATGATGATGATGAATAAGGCTCCGTAGAGAAGGGAGAGAATTACCTTTGAGCATAAGGGAGTGAAATATAGAGGGCCAGAAAGGCAGAGGAAAAAAGCAGCACTGAACTGGGGAGAGAAGGAGTGATAACATAACGTGAGTTTAGTGAGAGGAAAGTGAAATAAAAGGGTGGCAAAAAACAATGCAGGGTGGGACGAGAGACAGGAAGCAAAGCAGAGAGGAGAAGTGTTCCAGTTTGAGGTGTGGGCACGTTTTATGATTCCCAAGTTGTTGTGGATTGAGAGAAAAAAGGATGGAAAGAGAGATGGATAGACCATAATCGCATTTTCTGTGGCGTCTGCACGTTTCGGGAGTCCCATGTTGCTTTTTGGCTCTGGGCAACAAATTGAGGGTAAAACTAGCGGCAGAGATGAGGAATGAAAAATTTAAGATAATATTCAGAGTTGTTCCCCATGGAAACCTATTCTGATTCACAGCATATGCAAGAGGAGTGAAGGACGGAAGGAGGGTGAGACTGCGAAACACTGGAGAGGATTGAGGCATGGCTGAATGGAGACAGGAGGAATAGAAAGATGAGTAGCATAGAAAGCAAAGGACCCATGGATTCACAGGCAATGAGGAAGTGAAACAAAGTGAAAAAGAAGAAGGAATACAAATAAAGTTTTAAAACATGGTTACAAAAACAGGAACATTACATTCTATTTCACCTGCAGCAACCTGAGACATCCAATACTTAAACAATCCAAGCTAACAAGCCAAGCTAAAGACTACCAGATACCGTCTATGCTATGCTCATGTTAGGGGGGACTCTCTCATAACACCCAAATAAAGTGGGTGGATGTTTGCCAGTGGAATAACAAGATGGCTGCCTCCAAAATGGCTCCAGATGGAATTGTGACATCAAACCCAATATGGTGAGGGACACATTTCTTAACTTGAGGGGGGGCTTGTGGGCAGATACAGGCCAGGTCTCCATTAGACTGTAATGAGCCCCAAAGGTTCCTGCTCCTTTCATAAATTATTCATATGCAGGAGGCTGCTGATGTCGAGCCAGTTTTTGCACCCAAAGTTTGAAAATGATTAAGTACCTGTGTCGCATGACCTGGATGAATTTTGCTTGTTTTTGGAATCTAGTTTCACTCCTGTCCTGTCACACAGAGACGGTCAGGAATCAGTGTAATACTGCAACACAAATCCAGTACTTCAGGATCCAGGAAGAAAATGACTCCTAAATGTTGTGCAAGACAAGGCAATTAAATATGAGTATGCCAGGATTTATAGCACCGCTTTATTTGAGTTTAATGTGGCTCATTTTTTGCTATAGTTTTATATCCTTTTATTCTGTTAAATGAAGTGTGAGCACTTCATTTGTTTACACATTTATGCTCTGACAAAGTAGGCGTACTGAAATGCAAATTTCTATGAAATATCTGGATGAACTAATGCCGTACTAACTTTACTTAAAAACTGTTTTAGTCAGTACCAGCTGCTTTAAAGTGCTTTATAAATAAAGTTGGCCTGGCTTCTGACTTTCAGCGGGAATTTCTTCAACAGCAGAAACACGTGAGAGAGTGTGTCGGCTGAACAAACTTTCACTTTCTGGATTTCTCTCTGATGAGATTCTGCTCTCAGCTTCAGTCTTGTGTGTTGACCCATGAGTGTCACCAGCTCGGTCACAGAGCTGCTGGCTCATTATTTAATCCCAGAACAGCTGAGTCATCACATGATGTGGACCATTTACTGCTAACAGTATTCTTTATAGCCCTAATTATGACTTTGCATTTTCAATTCTCCTTCTCCTCTTCTGGTTTTCTTCCCGTCGCTCTGGTTCATAAATACTGCTGTTTGTTCCTTGAGAATTACAAGACATGTCTGTGATGACAATAGCGAAGAACTAATGTGATGCTTAGATGACTCCACGTGATATTTATTATTTATGTGTTTGGGGTCTTATTGACCTCCAAGTAATTGGCAGACAGGGATAAACTTACAGGCAAATGAGGGAACATTACTTGGTCTGCTACATTGATAAGCATGTGTTGGAAATGATAAGTTATAGTTTTTTTTGCCAAATATAGCAAAAACAATATATCCATAAATAAGGTTACACTTCAATAATTTACATAGAAATTCAATCCGAATATTACTGTCATGGTTACAACCAAAGGCAACTGCTATGATGACCAGACAGGCATTTCTGAGCTACATATGACTTAACTTCCTTCTCACTAGCTCATGCGGTTCTTCTAAAAACATACAGCAAAAAATTGCATTTTCTCTATTAAATGGGAGTCTTTCTGTTTGTATTTGAGTATCAGTGTGAGGGACTGATATCAGATCTTTGCTCTTCATGAGCAGACACATAAGAGGTCTGAGTAAAAAACAGGCTTTATTCATTTAGTAAAATAACATAATCTTATTATTGCTATAATGTGGTTATAGAGAAAGAAAGTGGATGTAAAAGCTTTATGGATTGCTCATTTTGAGATCAGACAATGTGCTGCTGACACCCAGGTCAAATTTGCATCATGTCTTTTGTCACATGCCCTCTTGTCTCGTATCCATCCGCCTGCCTTCTGTAAACAACAATTATTAACTTATTTCATGCATGATTGTTTTAATCTCATTACTGCTGTGTCTGGCACAAATCTGCGTCCTCTGCTACTCTGTTCTGAGTTCCTTATTGTTTTGTGGAGAAATGGGAATATATGGCAACTGCTCACAGAAAAAAATTAATGAACTCTTTAACAAGCTATGAATAATTATGTTAACCTGTGGAGAACTTTTTTAATGATAATGAGCAAAGTTTACCTCCTGATTAACACGACAGTGCTCAATTTTATATTTGGAATACTGCTTTGACAGTGTGATCTGTATTAACAATATATTTATAGAGGAGCTTCACTACGCTATTAAGATGCTGGATGAAGAACTGTAGAACCTTTATTAATACACAATTTTCTCAGGCACAAATCAGACTTGATGAGTGCTTAGTAATTTCAAGCAACATTCTGCAGAATGTTTCTGTTCCCTGCTATGAAATAGTCCAGCCACAATCTTTTATGGAACAAGATTTGTCATGATTATGTTTTAGCAATGTTCAATATTGGCTTTTTTTAACCAATATCCATCCATCCATCCATCCATCCATTTTCCACCTCTTATGCGAAGTCAGGTTGCAGGTGTAGCAGCCTAAGGAGGGAGGCCCAGACTTCCCTCTCCCCAGCCACATTCACCACCTCCTCGTGGAAGTCAACTGATACCGATATTATTTTTTTTATAAAAGAATAACAAAATAATTTTAGTTAAATAAGATATATCCTCCGTGCCTGAAATAAGTGTTGAATTGAATCTGTAACTGTGAATGTATTGTGGGATAGCGCAAGTGTCAAATATCTTAGCTTTCTGCTGTTGTGTAATGAATGTACCTAAAAAGGAGACCTTGTATTTAATAAACATGTTTATTTCTCATGTCCCACCAACAGGATGTTTGTAACCAAGCGGTTACTCTGCTTTCGTTTAGTTTTTTTTTTACATTTATTTTGGAGAGGGCCAGTTCTTGTTTATTTTTCTCTCTTTACGTCACCTGTCTGAGAAACATGAACTCCGGATGGGAGCAAGTTGAAATTATTGTCAAAACCAGAAAAAAAATCTATCAAATTATTTTTTATAACTGAGAATGTTATTCTTTGTGGTATGTTTTTTAAATGTACAAATTACAAATTTAACCATGAGCCCATTTTTAAAAAGCTTTTACAAAAGTACAGGTTAGAATCAAGAGACACCCTTACTATCCCTAAATGTTGTCTAAATGAATCTAATTTAAATATATGGCTGATCCAATAATCATCAAAAGTTTGTCTGCTGTGTCTAAAATGATATTATAATAATTAGTAAGTTAAAAAATCATCTGAAATCATCAAAGTTCTGTTTTAGTTTTTTAACTTGTCTCTACCGTCTCTACACAAACAGTGTCTTCTGCCTGGTTTCCAGTCACTTTGAGTTTCTTGAAGTCCAGTGACAAGCCCATCCGATGTGTTTGATGTTAAAACTGTCAGAAATTTTCACCAAAAACATCCAGCTGGTTTATGTGGATGATGAGACAATTATGTAAGCAGCCATGGGCTGAGGAGATCCAGAGAAGGCAGATTGTTTTCAAAATCTGACGGAGTTTGTACCTTTTCAGTTATTCCTCAAATCTTCAATTTTTTTGTTACTTTGTGTAAACTAAACATTGCTGTGAAAAAAGATAAGCGACATAAGTGATTGTTTATGGTTGTGTGACATGTTGCAATGCAGAAAAATGCTGCTGTGAAGTGATGCACAAGGACAGAAATAAAGTGCAGTTCAGCTGATCATCCACATTTATTGATCATGATTTAATAAATGACAAAATTGAGCTTTTAAACTCAGAAAGTTTTATAGTGCTATTTATATTTGTACGTCTAAAAAGTGAGTTCATGATGTTTTGTGAGATAACGATTTTTGACCTTTGACCACAAAATTCTAAACAATTTAATCTGAAATCAAAGTGAGGATTTCTGCCCAATCTGATGAAATTTTCCCCTGGAGTTTCTAAGATACTGTATTCTCAAGAGCGGGATGCATGGACTTACAACCCCAAAAAATAAAGCCTGGGGTTGTGATGCTCGTTGACACAGGGGCATAAATATAATGCAGACACAGGAACAGGAAATTGAAGACTTCCGTGCTGGAAGAGTAAAAATGAGGGACAAAAAGTCATTTTCTGATGGCTATTCTTAAACGTGTCCCATTAGCAGCAGAAACCCAATATCCCAGCCTTTTCCCTTTCTCCAGGGGGTTAAGAGGTTCACAAAAAAGCATGATTGGAGAATAGAGAGATGAGAATGGAAGAGAAACTGAGAATGAGGGAGAGAAAATTAAGAAGAGCCCTGGAGTTAAAAGAGCTTAATATTACTTCATCTGACTCATTACATACATGGTTTACTCATTTGCCGGTGAATAATAAATTACACTTGAGAATTCAGCTATTTGTGCTTTTGGGAGTAAGCAAAGAATTGTGTTGGGAATACAATGTTGTTTTTAAGTCTGCATTCAAATCTGCTCTGACATTTAGTTACTATCGCTTCACGTTTGTTTTTTTTTAATTAAAGTGTAGGTAAATGCTTCAGTAAAACAAAGAGACGCTGGATGTTTACTATTTAGTTCCTTCCACAAAGGTTTTGGGATTTTTGGGGGTGGTAAGTGAATTTTCTGGGAGGCACCTGTATTGTCCTGTATTGGTCTAAATAAAATAAAATGTGTTTTCAGTGATTTGCCCAAACAACTAAATCTCTTTTGAGAGGGGTTTTCCGCCCAAAAAAAGGGTTTATTGGTTTAGCTGGCTATGTTAACAGGTTACCTTGGATTTTTTTTTCTAAATGGCTGCTCTAAGTAAGTTAACATGGTAACACATGTTGTGAACATAGCCTGGGTACGGAGTACAATTTGACCTGTTGATGTCTAACTTATTTGGGTAATGATTCCTGGGAAAGTCTCCATGAGCATGATCAACTGTCACTTTGATGTCCCACTTTGTTGTACACTGCATCCCACTATAATATAATATAATATAATATAATATAATATAATATAATATAATATAATATAATATAATATAATTATTATAGAAGAGGATTAAGATCCAAAAAATGGCACAAAAATTCAGGTTTAGGAACTCAAAGTGGTTAAAAGGTAAAAGGCTTTTAATTAGATGGGCTATATTTTATACACTATCCTGCAGCCTGCTTTTGGTCCGCCTACATAGAAACAACCACAAGTACATTCCAGTCTGCAGACAACATGAGTGGTATTACGATTTCTGTAATTGGAAAGAGGTACAATGCAGCATGTTTCAGTGTAGTTTTGCTTCAACAAACCTGAGTCAAATTAAATTGATCTAACAGTTCTGCACAATGACTCACGTGGAAAACATCTTATGTTGGAGCTTAATGTAGCTTCAGCTTATATCTGCATGGTTTTCTAAAATGGTTAGATCTGTATAAAATAAATTGAAGGTATTTGTGTTGTGTGTCTCCAACAGAGTGCACTCATTCTTAAATGTCTTAGATAACGGAACAGATCATAATCAGGACATCCTGAGTAGTTGTTTTCTTGTTTTTGCAGGAAATGTTCACCATTAAATACAGCTATAAATACAGATAAAGAAAAAGGATGGTAAGAGTCGGTCAAAAAGAATAACTCTTGACTAAATGCCCTTGAACCAGTTTTTCCAGATTTAGTTTTAAACAGAAACTTGCACAGATTAATAAAGAATGCTAAGATTAATTAAACAAACTTTGGCATAAAACATTTATTACTCCATCTAAATATTTCCTCTTCGAGCTTTGATGACTTTATGAAACACAGAGGAACACTTTTTACAATGTTATGCATTTGTTAAAGCGTCTAATTAATCCATAACATTGTAAAACTTTAAAATGGTCCATCTGAAGTTTTTTGCTTTGGACTTAAACAGTGAAATACTTTGTTTTATAAAAACAAGTTTTTATGTATCAGAACACAGCATCTGAGGACATCAGTGAATTTATATTCATAATTAATCTAAGTGCTTTTGCACTGCTAATGGATTCTCAATGGAAGATTTTCTAAGTGCAGCAAAGAGCAGCATCCTGATGTCAGTGTGTATGTGGTGCGGCTGGCTATTCTCCAGCGGTAACTGGAGAGCAGAACGTATTGAAAAAGGCGGGCTGC
Organism: Pseudomugil gertrudae; assembly: GCA_037177535.1. Lineage (NCBI taxonomy): Eukaryota > Metazoa > Chordata > Actinopteri > Atheriniformes > Pseudomugilidae > Pseudomugil > Pseudomugil gertrudae. The sequence goes on from JBAMHV010000018.1 coordinate 14,609,787, forward strand.
AGAGACAGAGAGGGAATGAGATGCTTTAATTGTAGAATGCAGTTGTTCATCCTGAATGACTGGGACACCCTAATCACTGATTATTCTTCTCTCTGTCTGACTAGCTGGGGTTTTTTTATTACCACCCGATAGCTTAAACAGACCCTTTACCATCAAGCTATAGCTATCAGGTTGTTTTGTTGCCTGACTGACCCCAATACCAGACAACTGATTGACTGGATGGCTGATTTACAAACTGCCGGTTTGATTAAAATGATATTCATGGAGTGCAAAAGGGGAATCTCAACATGAATTGGTTCCTCTCTGTATTTGGTCATACCTTGCATGCCAACGAGAGCAAGTGCATCAGGAGGAAAACATTCTCCTTCTGACAACTGAAGTGATGGACATGAAGGGTGTAATGGGTGTAGCTGCGTTATAATAAGTAGAAAAGCAATGGGAAAATGGAAGATTTGATTACCTGCTGTGGCAATGCAAGTGAGAATGGCATAATGTGCATTATAACATCAGGTCTAACAGCTATAATAGGGAGTGTAATGGTGTATGCATGTCAAAAGGTGTAATTAATTAGATATAATACTAATATATAGGGGCGGCTGGTATAAGTGGGCTAACAGGGCTTAGCCCTGGATGTTTCAGATAAGATGAAAAAATAATAATTTTATGAATAATTTTTATAAACTGTGAAAAGGTTGTTCTAATTCTTGATTAACCAACAATACCAAGAGCAAAACTAATAATAACACAGAGCAAAATTGAAACAAAAACACTTAATTGTTTAAAATGGGCTAATGAGCAGCATGGTGGCGCAGTGGTTAGCGCTGTGGCCTCACAGCAAGATGGTTGCTGGTTCGAGCCCAGGCTGGGGAGGGTTGTCCAGTGATCTTTCTGTGTTCTCCCCATGTATGCGTGGGTTCTCTCCGGGTTCTCCGGCTTCACATGCATGTTAAGTTATAATAGCAATGGTTAAAATGGTTTAAAATAACATGTAAGTCGCTTTGGATAAAAGCGTCTGCCAAATGACTGTATAGTATAGTAATTATTTACAGTCCAAGTGGACAGTTTCACTGGACTCTGCGTGATTGACAGGTAATGTGACACACCCCCTTTATTTGCTTTTTTTTGGGGCTAAATCTGTGCAGCCCTGGCAGGCGAATTTCGACCAATGAAGGATGACATGATGTGAGCAAAAGAGTTCTGTGGAACTAAACTCGAAGCAATGGCTGTAACAGCTCAGTGCTGCAGCATCATGATCGAGCAGTCAAAAGCTCACTTTGAGAAAGTCTGAAACCTAATGTCGTTTGAACTGATAAATTCAGAGCTATTTTCACAGTTTAAGGCCAGTTTCCCCAAAGAACAACGATGTCGCATGTAAATGTTTCCCAATGATCTGCAAAGAGAAACTAAAGGGTGAACTGATCTTATAGGGTGACCTAAATCTTGTATATTGTAATGGGACACTTTTATGTTAAAATGTGGTCCGTTTGGCTAAAAAATGTATGTTAGCCCTCCCACTCAGTGTGACCAGGAGCCGTCACTAATAATATATATGAATTTTAGGAGTCGTTTGATATGGTAACAGCTAAAGATGATGACTGCATGACTTAGTCTAGGATTAATTTAACTTATATTTGAAGTAGGCCAGAGAATATCATTCTAAAAGTGGAGCTTTCCTGTAACAAATTGCTCTCAGTTTGTTTATTTTCTCACTTTCAACTAATCCAATGAAGAGACAGAAATAGTTATTTATACATCTTTCATTGCTGTAGATTCAGGATTAGACGCACCTTTACACCTATTATACACCTCTAATGTAACCCTGAGGGCTTTTTAGCACATATCAACAAGATACAGTACATAAAAGAAAACTATTATTTGCTTCACCTTGTAGAACATCTCCTCTCACCTTCTAACTGCACTACTGTGTATAATTATACAATTCTGAGAAGAATTTCAATCTGCAGTTGTAATTAGAAATTAGTATTCAGCCATAAAATGTTTAACCTGAATGAGGCTGTTAAAAGATGATGTGTTCTACAACATAGTTGCATTATGTTATTATTAATTTACCAAATTAGTTGCATTTTGATAGATATGCACATTCATAACTAACGGCAACTTATAGCCACACATAATTTTACATAAGCTAACCTAAAGTGCAAATGGAAACAATCCAGTGAGGCTTTGCTTCCTTGGATTATGGACCTGCATGAGAATTCTTGTTTCTTGCAGTTAATGCCTTTGGAGTGCTTTGCACATCGTGAAGATAACTTAGTTTGAGTTTGTGCCTTGAATGAGGATGTAATGGTTAAGGTAAAGCAGGTGCTGTGTTTTAGCTACTAGCATTGACTTAGCAATGGTGTGGCAGCACGGAAGACCTGAAGCAAAAGTATATTAGCAGGGTTTGGAAACAAAAGCACATCTGCTTTAATTGTAGACATTGATCTTATCGAGATTTTATGTTTTGAACAATATGTTGTTTCAGAATGTTTTTTCGATTATTTGTTTATATATTAAAAAAAAAAAGATTATGTTAACCCTACCCTACACCTATGGTCACGAGCTGTGGGTTGTGACCGAAAGAATGAGATCCCGAGTACAGGTCACCGAAATGAGTTTTCTCCGCAGGGTGGCCGGTGTCTCCCTTAGAGATAGGGTGAGAAGCTCGGCCATCCGGGAGGGACTCAGAGTACAGCCGCTGCTCCTCCACATCGAGAGGAGCCAGATGGGGTGGACGCCTCCCTGGTGAGGTGTTCCAGGCACGTCCCTGTGGGAGGAGGGGGACACCCAGGACATGCTAAACTGGGAACGCTTTGGGATCCCCCCCAATGAGCTGGTGAATGTGGCTGGGGGGAGGGAAGAGGGCTGCCCCCACAACCCGACCTCGGATAAGCAGTGGAGAATCGATGGATGATTGTAGTAACTAAAAAGCAATGTCTGGTTGTCATTGGTTAATTGTCAGCAAAGTTTTATTTATTACTTTTGTCAAGTTCAACTTATTTCAGAGTAACAAGATGCTGGGGTTGGGGGGGGGGGGGTCAACAATTTTGTCCATGTCTGTGGATATCAAACATCCTACAAATGATGTAGTGGTAGGGCAGGTTTATATGAACCACTCCCACAAACACACACACACAAAGTGATGCTCAGAAACTTAGATTGATGCTGTGTTTGAGAAAGACCAGATGGTGTGTGTGTGTGTTAACCAGAGCTCCCTGCAGAGAACCACACACTAATATGCACAAGCTAACACTTACACAAAACAAACATTATCATACATCTTTGTTGAGCTGACTGCAAATTAGTTCCTCAAGGACCTCATTCAGATGTTTTCAAAATGGTGCTTTCCAACAAATCTTATAAGCGTCTGCATTATTTTTTCCTGTGAACATAAACACATGTAAACTACTGGAAAATAATTCCAATCAGGAGACGACCCAACAAACCTGCTAAATCCGCTTGTGACAGCTGCTTCGATGTTAGGAAATTCAACACAAAAGCAGAAAAATATGGTTCCACATATTTCCATTCAAATGTATAAAAAGTCCTAATGAGCCTTTATTTTTACTGTACAGTTAATTTTAGATGCTTAAAGTAATCACTATCCATACAAACTGCATTATACCTTTGTTATTCATACTAAAAACTTTTAATCTGTCAAAAAGTTACTAAAATATTTACTTATTTGTTGACTTAGCAAAGCAATATTTATAGTTAAAAAAATAACCTCCAATAATAATCCCCCATCTAACGCAGTGAGCATACTATATTATGTGAACCACATTGTCGTAGGCTGCTCTCTGTCCCCCTGTGCTTATATTTATCCCATAAATCCCTTCACGTATGATTAAATGATAATAATCAAGAAAAGCCTTCAAATTGTGTCTGTTATTAATTGCAGTACACTTATCTCTTCTGTGTCATAATGAATGGTCCACTGTTTCAAGCACGTTGGAGAACTTTAAGCAAAATTTGAACAACTCTCATAATGACTTAGACAACCATTGTTTTCACTCCCAACAGTCCACTAGACTGGTTATAACTGGGAACTTGGTTTAAAACACTGAGCCAGTCTCAGTTTGCTTTCACACTGCACATACTCAAACTGACTCACCCTTTTCAGCAATGCATTCCTCTCCTTGTCTGAGATGAAGAATTATCGAAGAAGACATGACAAACAATGAAGAAGAGAACTTGCTGAGAACTATGTTGGCACAATGATGAGGAAGAAAAAAAAACATTGATGATTCTTGCAAAAAATGACCTAATCTAAGGGTTAGAAAATCATTTAAAATGATCTGGAGTACATCATTCTAATGCAAGAAAGATTTATTCGTAAATCTTCCCAGGTCAGACTATGCAACACTTAGAGGACCTGCAAACAAAATGAGACACAATACAATACAAACTTCTAATATTTCAGAGTCAAATGTAAGGTCATCTGTCTGATAGTTACAAGCAGCGACGTAAGGAGACACTTTTCTCAAACACACTGGCAAATCTTGCAGCAGAATTACTGGAAAAGAAAAAAATTAGGATGATGCAGTGAATAAGTAAATGTCTGCAAACTTCAAAGACCAGGAAGAATTTGTGTGGGTACATGTAGGATGAAAGAAATAGGAAATGTCAGTGTGTGAGTCGTTAATTATAATTTGTCTCATTTAGTGCACATAAAGCTAGATTGGTAACATTATGGCTTAAGTTGTTTAAATGTCCTTGTTAATGTAGATGCATGGTATATTACAGTTTACTACTGTATAAACTTCTATGTATGCCAGCTTTTAATGATCAATCTTTCCTGTCAAGTCCAACTGCCTTGTTATTAGCCAGTTTCTCAACTATTTCTTTCTGTTTGTGCATGGTGACATGTCAAGAGAGAGCAGTAGAAGTATAAATGCTCTGGGAGAAAAGGCAAGGGTAAAATGTAAACTGGATGAAATTTGATGCCAGCATGATATGCATAATTACATGTAGCAATCAATTTATTATTCCCTAGCTACTCTTTACTATATAAACAGTTTATATTAGGATGCAAGTCTAGTGCTTATTTACAACATTAACTTTAGTTACTTGACTTAAGCTGATGCACATGGCCTACCAACTACATTTTTTTAAAAATATGCAAACAGTGTGCTGGACTCTTGCTGAGAAGGTCTGCCTGTGTCTGACAGTATAAATTATACTATGAAGTGTGGTAGAGTTCAACCTAATTTTATGCCCAGGCTTCTAATTTTCTGTTTTATAAACATATCATTTGGTCATTATTTCAACAGAAACACTCAATGTTTTTCCTAAATGGGATTGTAAGCTAAATAAAGGCAAAAGACAGAATTTTCTTCTTTAGTTTTTTTACTATTACAAAAAGCCACAAATGTGACTCACGTTTCATAAAAACAATGGATGTCAAAAAGGCAGGAATATTTTTTTTTAAACTGGGATAATGGCATTTAGAGGGAAAAATCTATCAGCTACAACAATGCAGATTGCTGTATGTTTGTACTCAAGTTGTAAGAAAGTAAAATACTCCAAATCAGTGACATCATATAAGTTTTTACTAGAAATGGATCAAGTCGCTGCTTTTTACCACTATAAAATAGGAATTTATTCAGATAAATATCCCAAAATGAGTCATTTTCAGTATATTTAAAACACCACTCCATATTTATAGTTTTTTTAGAATGTAAGTGTGTGTGTGGAAAGCAGTGGAAACAACACACTAAACATTTTCAAGATGAAGACAGAAACGGATGCAGACAGACGCGACCTCTTTAGTGTCACTAAAGTAGTTTTCCATAACGCAATTTCACGCTAGTGCATATATGTATAATTTATTATTTGTAACAGCATAGAGCATTTGGCTAATTAAACTGTAGGAAAAAAGCAATGTACCGCCTTCTGTCTCACACACATACACACACAAACACACTCACCTGTTGCATATAAAAGTAACACTGAAAATAAAACAGTGTGCTTGTGTTCTCAGTTTGTTAAAGTATATTGCTTTGAACCACATAAAGCTGAACCACTCTGGACACAGAGATATTTTCCAATACTACAGGGTCCTTCAACATAAACAGTGCGATGAAAACAAATGCATGTCTGCAATGAGATACCACACAAGCAGCCAAAAACAATATCCCACTAATATACATACAAAATGTGCTCTCTACAGCTTGTAAAACAGTAATTCAGAAAAGGGTTTAATTTAAACTGCAATGAAACATTGCACTTAGGGTAAAAAAAAAGCATTTTAAGCAAAAAGAAATAGAAGGAGGGTTAGCAGTAAATGAACTTTTTTAATCATGAGTGGATTTTCAATCATTGCTGTCAAATGTCGATCAATCTGCCTGCATGAAACCAACAAAGCACTTAATATTAGCAGTTTATATCAATATATTAAACAATAAAGATGTCTATACTGTATGTAATTTTACATTTGTGCTTCTCTGAGTGCATCATAATTGATTTTCTACTTTTCTGCCTGCATGGGGACCCATTTAGCATGAGCCAGTAGATGACTGTTTTCCATTATCCTCCATGAGAGTACTCCATTCCAACCATGTCTATGGAAAGGTATTCACTCTCAATCCACTAATTTGTTGCAAACAGTTAAACAAAATCTGTTTGTAAATGCATTTCATAGGAGAGTAAACCTGCTTTTCCCATTAAAGAACAATTAAAAACGACGATAATGTCGCAAAGACTCGAGCTAATACGAAGCGACGACACAGCACAAATGTGAGAAAAAAAGAAACCATCACATGGAGGAGCTAGTTGTTGGCAAAATGTCTCAGATGATTGAAAATAAGTGTTTTGTCTGTAAGCTTTTACACAACAACAACTTAATCCTTTGCCTGACTGTGAAAAGGGCCTGGGAGATGTTAAAACATGAAGGATTTGCAGACAGGCAATGCGTTTCTTTTTAAGTGCAAGCGGGGACAGGCCGCTGCAGCTGCTGTTAAAGCTGCTGTTGGTCTGAGTCCTCTCTGTGCACAAAGTTTATGTTCGCGGGTGCAGCACCTTCAACCCGCAAGCAAAAGACTCTTTTTTTTTTTCTCTGTATCTTTTTCTCCAGCTCAGCGGGACAGGGCAATAATCAGCTTTTTGTCCACTACTGAAAGAAAGCAAAAACATAAAAAAAACTAAACTAACAACTTAAATCAGCCATCAGGTTTTATGTCACTTGCAATGATATTTCTAATATTTTGCAGCTGTACATTTTCTCTGACTGCAATTCACTGTCAAATCACAATCTTTACATCTAACTTCCCCCCTATTATTTATTAATGTACTGAAAAAGGTCCTTGGACAATGAAAGAGAAAAGTTCATACATAATTTCAACCTTTCCAAGACCCAGTTTATGGAGCTCTTCAGCTCAACTATGTAATACAATCTTTTTCATTTAAAATAGCAACCCTGATTACTAATATATTTGTGGAAAAAGCACAGAAAAGAGTTGTTCCCAGACTCTGGGAGAATGCTTTTCTCTAAATAAACATTTGGTAACGTGTAAATCCTTAACCGACGCTCAATATTAGTTGCTTTGTAAGACAGTAAAATAGTTCTTTTTAACATCTCTCACAGTTTTTTTTCCATCATCTATCAGTCTCTCCATCCCTTGCGAATGTATGACCAAAGCAGCAAGGAAGGGATTTTTCCCTCCTTTCACGTAAAAGCACTGTGAACAAAAACTGACTGTACAGATCATTAAGCTAAACCACATTCACACACATACACACATGCAAAATTTGGGCCAGACCAGTTACCGCTCGTTAGTTGAGGTAATGTTTATATAGCATTATGCTGTCCCACACACACACGCACACACAAATGGTTATACATGGCTCCAACATGGGTACTCAAAAGTAAAGAAAAAAAGACAGGGAAGGAGGGAAAGGAGGGGAGATCGAGATGTAAAGTTATATTTGAGTCAGATGTAATAGCTGTAATTATATTGGCGATATGGAAGGCCTGAGTCTGGGGCTGCCATGTGTGTCTGCATTCGAACAAAGGGCCACTTGTGTCAGGGGCCTGCTCACTGCAGCTCTTACCGTAATGATATTCCAACGCTTGCCGTTTGTATGCGTGCATACGTCTGTGTGTGTGTGTGTGTGTGTGTGAATCTGCATGATGTTGAGTCTAGAAGGGAAATGACTACCATGCCTTGCCAGAACACCCCCCCTCCGACACACACACACACACAACCACACCCCACACTCCAGTCTTGCAAGCACACACACACACATATCAACACACACCTACACATATAACACACACACAGGGGATTAGTTGTACCTGCATAATACAGTTTAATATTTATGCATGAGGAAGAAAGGGATAGAGGTGGTCATTTTCAGACCGATGAGGTGTGTGTGTGTGTGTGTGTGTGTGTATGAATGCAAAGCCAAAACTCAGAAACCTTGCTGTCATTTTCTTTCTTTTCTTTCTTTGTCTGTTTTTTTCTTCCATTTTTTTTTATTATCAATTTCTTGTCTCATTTTCACATCATTCCTCTTTCTCTAGTCTCCTGTCTGTAGAGGTTCAGTGAGTTTATTCTGCATAACTTTTCTTTTCAACTTTGAAAAGAAATAGAATGGTTCTGCATGGTGTGTGTGTGTCTATCAGAGAGAAAGAGAGAGAGTTAACATGACGTCAGATGGATTTTCCACAGCAGTCTCTGATGGGCAGGTGACAAAAGTAGGAAAGGCAGTGTGCCAGCTTGCTGTCTCGCATACACACATACTTGTGCACAAGCAAATGCATGTGCTGTTATTTTATCCCTGCACATGTAAATCCTTTCACAGTGTGTTACAACCAGAAGTATTTGTCTTTTATCAACCACCATCATCTATCTACTAAAATGGTCAGCTGGTTTTGCAATGATGACCTTTGACCTCTCTTGGGAATACATACAATACATGCTTTAAAAAAGAATATCTTCAGTTGCACATGGTTTATTTATAGAGAGCTTTAATTCATTCAGCTGCTTTAATCTTCTCTTTTCCAAACACGTTTCAAGTGGTCTGAATGCAACGTTTTTTACATTTTTCACAACACATGCGCACATTTATGCAGAAACAGACACTGTGACCCAAGTGTCTTTATTTCGTTGTCACCTGGGCAGGCAGAAAGGTTAGCAGACAAAATCTCATCACCAGCAGAAGATCCATATTTATGACCATAAGTGCTGTAAATAAGGAGAGATGAAGTTGTTTTAAGTTCAGGAGGGGAAACAAAATTTAAAAGGGGGCATTGGGAAAAGGAGATTACAAACAAAGACATTAAAAAGCAACAACACATACAGGGAAAAGGAACATTTACAGAATGCAGAGATAAAAAAGACAAACAGACACTGCACTATGGTCAATCCATTCTGACTCTTTTAATGCTCTACTTTCCACGAAAAAATGGCTTCCTCTTTGCGGTTTACATATTGTCAATATTCTGTCTCCTTTTTTAAAGGTTTCAATTCTTTTTCACAACACAAAATGTAACTCAGAACTCCAGCAGACTCCCAGCATAAAATAAATAAGGAGATAACTGCTGCAACCAAATCAGGCTATAATTTATCCCCATCTTTTTCAGAAGAATTGTGTTGCAAGGAGACATCAGATCAAATTATTGAGAAGATTTCAAAATGAGCCATCTTTTATCTGCACTCAGAAAACTGAAATTATTTTATGTGCATTTTAAATTCAGCTTTACAAATTCTAGAGTTCAACAGTATTTGAAGAAAAGCACACACTTGACTTTATTTTACAGTTTAACTAATCCTTACTAGAGATATCAATTCCTGATCCAGAAAGTAGACATTCTGTCAGGCAGTTGTTCTGACCAGTCACCAAACCATCCATCCATCCATCCATCCATTTTCTACCACTTACTCCCTCAATGGGGTGGGCGAGAGGTGGGGTACACACTGGACAGGTTGCCAGTCCATCACAGGGCCAACACACATAGACAAACAACCATACACACTCACACTCACACCTATGAATAATGTAGAGTCTCCAATCAGCCTATCCCCTAGGTGCATGTCTTTGGACTGTGGGAGGAAGCCGGAGAACCCAGAGAGAACCCACGCTAACACAGGGAGAACATGCAAACTCCACACAAAAAGGTTACTGGTTGGACTTCCCTCCAGCCCAGGCTCAAACTAGCAACCTTCTTGCTTTGGTAACCACCCGCGCCACCGTGCAGCCAATCAGTGACCAAACCAGATGGATTTAATTTTTAAGCACAGTGCATCAGCAGGTAAACAAGCCTGTTAGTGAAAACACCTGTTGTAAACGTACAGGTAGATTCAAAAACATGGCAGAACTTTTACGTTATGGCACCTGGATTTGATACCTCTAACATTTCCTTACATATAAATAACACCCTAAACTAAACCATCATTCATACTTTTTTTTTATATCTTTGAAGCAGTTTATTTGCAACATTTCTTCCTAATTCTGTCCAGTTATTTTTAGTCTTGTTATTATTCTTATCTTAGAATATGAATGACTTACACATTACTTTTTTTAGGTTTCTAAATTTTCTTTAGTTTATCAAAAGTTCTAACTGGATCATATTCCTCCTTAAATACATTTAAGACCAAGCTCAACGGATCTCTACGGATGTTCTAGTCATCATAATATTGTGACTAATTGCCAGTACGGAGGTGCTGATGCATGCTTTTATCTCTAGTAGATTAGATTATTGTAATGCCCTGCTCTCTGGTCTT